>KB664255.1:6690281-6729768 GCA_000349025.1 Anopheles minimus | reverse complement strand
CTCGTTCCAGGTCAGTTACGTTTGCAGCGTTTGTTTATCAGTAGATAGTACGTTTGGTTGAGTTATTAACGGGCCTGTATCCAAACAATGTGGAAGCCTAACTACGATGCATGTAGTGGAAAATGTTTCAAATTTATGTACATATTGAGGACAATAGTCTTATCTTGCTTTATCGTTTGTGCCACTGTTTTCTAGCACACAAAAAGAATGAAAATTTATTGGGCAGAAAAAAGGATAGTGGATAAAAGAAAGAAAGGACGATCATGCAGCCAACATTTTCCGCTTAGGAATGTTCTCATTTTCATACGATTTTCTTCCACTGACCTAAAATGGTTCTTTCACATTTGATCTTGTCGGAACAATATTTCACTTTCTACCATTCGCTATATATACACACACACGAGCGCAGTTTTTATGCGTTTCCGGTCGACCGATTACCGAGGGAGTTTTGTTTTCTTAATTATCTATATTTGCATTTTTTTTCACTCTACCCAGGGTACGATCGTTTGGTTTAGATGGCGATCCGTGGGCGTTAATTTAATTAGCTTCACTCGTAAACGATCGGCAAACGCCCCGTTACGAAGGAAAGTGACATTATTCAGCGGTGCGTACGCTTCAAGCACTTCAGCGAGGCGTAAAAATCCGAACACGATCGGGGGGTTTCAGACACCCAGGTTCGGTTCGGTTTCCCCTCGTGTGTGCGAAGGAGCAAAAGAGTGCCGTAAAAATGAATATAATATAATTATGCATTCAGTCAACGGGGGCATTAAAGTCAGCGAACGGACGCACCCCGAACGATCCGGGGAGGGATGCCACGTGGGGCGGATCGATCGGTCAGTGGCTATGTATGAGGTTGACTAATTAATTCCTTGTAATTATAAGATAAATGAAAACGAGAACACGTTCGATGCGATGAAACGCTGGGCGGTTTGCTTGTGGCCGAGGGAGCAACAGAAGCGGTTAAATGATGCTTTTATATCACTAATAACCTAGAGGATCATATCATTTAATTGGTTTTCATTATGAAGGTTATTTGCCTTATCGTGTTGTTTTAAAGTTGTTGCCGATTTGTTGAGCTACGGTGGTTTCGTTTGCTTAAACGAAATTTCTTGGTGAGTAGCGTACGAAACAGACTTTATCAAGCTATTTATAAAACAAATATGAAGGTTTATTTCTTTATGCCGCTAGTCATTCAAAACTAGGGCTGGCAGATTAATCAGGAAAATCAATCAATCAGCTCAAAAATCAAACCAGCCCACCAGCCTTGGGCTATTCCGTACTTGTTAGGCTCTGAAGAGAAAAGACTTTTCACTTTGATCCCCAAGATATACATAGGATATCGTGTAAGGGAGTTGGGCTGATGGTCGTTTGTACTATCAGAGATGATTAAATACAAACATGTTCAATGCTACTAAAACAACATTTATCTAACATAATCGATTGTAAAGATAGGTCGAATGCGAAGAGCTAGGTGGGCTTTCCTTATTTTATAAAAACAAAACCCAGAAACATCATAATAATCAAACTCGGGAAAGCTCAATCAACACTTCCAATCGGTATTCCGCTCCAATTAACCGGTGTTTCGTTCATCCAATATTTGCTTGGGTCATCTTGTGAGAGGGGCGATTTAAAATACAAAAATCCCACCACCAGCGCGCGGACGCGCTACCGAAAAACATTCGATTTATCGAAATGATTTGTTTTCGAGTTCCTTATTCTTTTTTTGGGGGAACCCACCCGAGGACAACTCGTTCCTGGCAAGTAGGGAATAAACGCTTCCAAGGCAGCAAAAACCTTCCGCCACCTGGAGCAAAACCGCTGCAAGAGATATGTTGAGCATGTTTTACGCTTATCGAATCGTTTAGATCAAAACACGAACCAATTTAATGTAGCAGCAGCGCGCATCGTGTTCATTTTTAACTTCCTTTCTAGCCCCAAGGCTTATTCTCCTCCCCCCTCACCACCCCTCTTGGGGGTTGGTTCATCCCTGTTCCCTCTGCTTAGCAGGAAATCACTTAGATCGATCTTAGAATTAATCATTTTTTAAAAAGCTGTCTTGGACTAGCGTCCTTTCGACGTTCTCTTTCTATTTCTATCTCCATCCATGCTCGTACTCCCAAACAGCGTAAAAGTTTGGAGGCACTGTGGGCCGTGTGGGTTTTGGTGGACATTCATACGGACACATCGTTTATTCAACGGCACGCAAAGTTGGTCCGAGCACGTAGCGGACGCGAAGACGTTTGTACCGCCGATCGGGTCGAGATAATCTACGGGTCTCGCGCCCAAAGTCCGTAGAAAACGGTCAGATCACGTCCACGCTTCCAGGGCTCTTTTGTAGAGACAGATTTAAAAACAAGAAAAAGCAACATTTCAACGAATATCTATGGTAGAGAGTTGGTTGGTCAAAGTCGTGCGAAGATAGCTTGGGTCCGGCGATCGGGTCCGTAGATCGAATGGGCTAGAAACAAATGCCCAAACTAACCTCGCTCGCCGGTCGTAGAACCAGCACCACAGGAGGTATTCCGGCCGGCGTTGTAGGACGTTTCATCTGATTCGATTTATCAGACGCAACCACACAACCTAGCGTTTCTGTGTTGACCCGATCCTTGCCAGCAGATTAGAGAAATGTCCTAAAACATGAATAAATTCTTCCGGGGGAAACGAGGACTACGAATGACAAGGAAAAAAAGAGAAACCGAAGAATCGTCTCCAATTGGAAAAGGAATCAAATTCTCATTTAAATAGAATATATACCGATCGGTTGCCACGATACTATTAAGCCTCTTTTCGGAACGGATTTTGGACGTCCAACGTCCAATTTTGGGTTTCTCCATATCCAGACTGGGGCCCCTACAGAGAACTGAGTAAAAAAAACCGATCAAACGGCACATAAAATGTGCGCGAATTTGGGCTGCCTCCAGGCAGGAAGACTCTTCATCACGATTTTTTGCTGTGAAGTAAATCAAGATAGTTTTTTTTATTTCACTAACGTGAATGTAGAACATTAGACGTATGTTTGGTGTTAATCAATTACTTAGTTTTTTGTAGTTAACAAACGACTTTAAATGAGAATGTCCAAATCAAATATTCGTCTAACATAAATTGGTTTCTACTGGAATATGCCTCAAATCCTTCAGACAAATGAGAGATATAAGGCACGAAGCAGTTTGAGTGAACATCGTGAGTGACCATACGTGGTTTAATTAATCTGTCAATCTGTTCGCCAGCCATCGACCGAAAGCTAATGACTTCAGGCAAATGTGCCAGAATTGCATGGAACTATCCGAAGAAACTGAACCACTAAAAGAACGCGTGGAAGGATCTGCCAACATGTGGTTTCAAACATTTTGGAAAAGAAATTGGAAAAAAAGAATTTCGGTAACGCAAACATCGTTTAACCGCGCAGTTCATAAATCACAATGTGACCTCAATTATTCACGGGTTCGTTCCGTTCCGAAATGTTTGGCTCAAAACATTCCCACACCATATCCAACGGGGATGGTGCAGCATCCGGTGGTAGCCAGTGTATGTAAACTGAGGCGAAAGAAACCAGAAACCCTACGACCCCGTCGACGACGTCCTGCGGAGCCATTGGCCTTATTTGACCGTTGCATTTGTGCTGAGCAACACAAGCAGCGGGTGCTGCAACGGACGCATCTGGAAACAATTACCACAAAACCATTGCACACACATCCTCTTTAGCATGGCCCATTCCAGGGTGCTCCGGCTGTCCTAGTTGCGTTTGTTGATAGCTGGACTGCTTCTTCATGTACCACCGGAGGATGTAAGATGTAGTTGGGCTCCATGTAGGAACATGTTAAACACGGTAAGAGGAAGCGAAGGAAAGGATGCTGAAATCCTATGCCAGCTAATTAATCCATTCGCACCAAACAAATCTTTCACTGGCCTTTCATCACTACGGGGTGCGTCGAGATTTTAATGACGTTTTTTTCTCTTCCTTCCTATCATTTGTTGTGCTGTTTGTGTGGGATGCCCAAAATTCGATGACTATAGATCTCTGACAGTGGAAGCTGCCTAATATATATTGGGTCGTGATAAGTGTTTTGACAGTGTTGGTTGCCTTCCACGAAGAACCGGCACGGAATTCTTCACACAAAACACAATGAAGGCTCACAAAAATCTAAAAGACATGATCACGCATCGGGGCTCCGGGAAGCGAACTGTTGAACGCAGCAAACGTGCACAAACAAACTCGTTGAACTATCGTCCCGCGTCTGGAAGATGGAACTCGCTTTGCAAGCGATGCCTTCTTCAACAGTTTTCCCCACGACGCGCACAAGTGCTCTGGAGTGTCATAAATTTATGAAACAAATTTCCATAACGCTTCGATTACGCGCGATGGCATTGACACCCTCCTCGGTTCCGTTCCTTCCATTTCAAGATAGTAGCTCGAAGCTACTCGCGCACCAACCAGCTGTCCATGTGGGAGGTGAGAGTGTGCACTTGAAGGTGTGTTTGTCGATGCCGTCCTATTCCGTGGAAGAATTTCTCAAGAGATTCCAACGCCCGAAACCACTTCTCCGTTCGGACCAATGCTTGCTACTTGAGACAGAAGTGCTGGATGCGCATCGGAAACTGTCTTCTGACGTGATTCGTTCGCATTATACGAGTTAGGTCTATGTTGAAGTTTTTTTTTCCGTGGTTCGTTTTTTCCCTAACTTGGGAATGTTTATTTGTTTTAGTCGCTGTCGGTCATGATGGGCAATGAACATTTCTTCACCTTTTCTGGGCATGTTCGAAGTGCGGTACGAATAGTTTTACTAAATGGAAGTAACAGACGTGCACAAAAGACGGGAAAGAAAACGTGATGCGGAATTTATGAGTATGAGCATCTGATGCTGACTCTTCAACGCAATCGAATAAGCTCAAACACACTCGAATGGATGGCGAGAAAGATGAAATAGTTTTCATTCAATGTTTGGTACAAAAGGCGATAAAATCTTGTAAAAGCATAATGCTGCTTACATTACTATCGGGTGAGGAATCTTCCCCATAAGTATCACGTTCCAGCGTGTAGTGCACATGAAACCCATACCAACAGAAACCGTCCATTCAAAACATGCTTTTGGGCAATCATAAGATAATTAAAAACAGGCGCCTAATGTTCATTGCTCACTTTACATACGTTTAAGTCTTATTGCAGGATCACATTTCTTCAAACACTGCTGCCCGCATTTGGGTTCTCCGCTCAAACAGTGAGCAAAACATTCCAGCGGTTGAGGAATTTCTGGAACTGAAAATTTAACTCAAACATTCTACCAGCGCTGTAACACGGAGTCGGGGAACCGCTTAACCTAATCAATCAGCTTCACTCGACCGGAAGCAGCAACGATCACAAATGGTTGCTGTCCATTTTCCGCCTGTGTCGAAAGGCCGCGCCGCTACCGTGTGGCAAATTTAGTTCGGCGGTAATTAACTTAACCTGAATGCCGCCCCAATAGTGCCAGGCTACCACCAGAGCGGACGTCTTGCTGTGCGCGGGAGTGCACACCGTGGCCACACTTGCTGGAGCGGAATTCCCATACAAGGGTGTTCCGCGGTGCGGTACGGAACGTCTTGTGGTAGCATTTGTAAGCGATGTAGAGAAACCATCGGATGCGGCAACCGATGTGATGCTCGAGAGTTAATTAGATCAATATGCCAGGAACATGCCGTCGGCTTCCGATAGATTAATGTACGAAGAAAAGTGAGGTAAACGCCCAGTATGGCCACCTCGATCAGATTGCTGCTGGTGGCAGTTGCACAAACCGCAAACCCTGGTTAAATGGCAGAGCAAACACACTTCTCGAAACCACGATGGAAGATAGTACACACCGGTGCGCACAGCAACATTAATTGTGCCCCGGAGGAATTACCTCCTCCAGCACAGGTGAACCTGCAGAAGGGAAGAGAACCTTAACCGGACGGCTAATGTGCTCTCCTACCGCTTCTTCGCTTTCTGGGAAGATCGGAGGGTCGGTCGGAACAAATTAGTGTTATCCATAAGCTCGAGATACAAGTGTCAGAGAATCGGAGTATCTCGTTCGTAGCGCGCGCCAATCTGGACGACCAGCGACGATGAACTTCAGAGCAAATGGCTTCTGTGCACGATGTTGTTGATGTTGCGATGTTGTTGGTTCATGCAATTGGAAGGCGTTCTGTGGGCAATTAAGTCATCAAATCGCCGGCTTCTACACGCAAACACCTTGTCAGTTCAACGCCTTCAATCATGTATCCGGGACAACAATTAGGGAAGCGCACGAAGGGTGAATAGTGTGTGGTCGTCCGACTACGCCCGTGTTTCCTTTTCCTTTCTGGTTAATGTTTTTACAAAAATATGTTTTACTTTATACATTGAAATATTGTTTGAAACATTTAGTATATGTTGCTTTAATATAAAATGCACTCAATCAATGGTTAAGAATGTTTCAGCGATGCGCGCGTAAACAAATATAAATTAACATGCAAGTGCATCACCAACAAAATGGAAACAAAGTGCTTCCGAGCATTGTTTTAATGCTTTTTTATCCCTTTGGTACTTTTTTCTCAACTTGGCTAATAGCTGGCACAGCCCGATAAAATGAAAGCAAATATACTCCAAATAGAAAAAGCTCTCCGTTTTTTACTCCGATGCTCCGATGAACGTTTTCAAACATTGCACGAGCAACAAAGCACAGATTAAAAGCCAAAATGGAACCGTTTGATGAGTTCGACCGTTTTTCGATTGCCCATCCATCCTAGGCAGATTCTGGTCCCCACTCGATCAAGAATTATGTGTCAAAAGTTGGTTTTATTCTTCGTTTATTATGTCGCTGCGCCAGGAGTGCGTGGAGTTGATGGAGTCGGTTCGGTTGGATATTTGTGCGTGCAAGTTGATTGACTGATTGCTTTATTGATTGGAGCTTATCCACTTGCGAGCTTGGAAATGGTAGGGTCCATTCCAATACAAATTAGTGCAATTCGGTACATCCAATCAGAATACACTTTGGAGTCCGGTTAAAGCGAACCGTTTGCATTAAATGCAGTGTCACGGGGTGCGATAGGTAAATAAATATCTGATTTGGAATATCAATAAATCAAACTCGTTATGGGGTAAAAATGAACTAATAAATTTCAAATAATTATATTTGAGAGCTATTCCGTCTGTCTCAAAATCTAAAAGTTGAAATAGAGAAAAAAACCCTACGCAATGCAATAAAGAAGTTCCCTCTTATAATTGAGTTCCCTCACAGCCGGCATCCATCTTTACAAGTTCATATTTTATTTTAACAATTTACCTTACGGTACATGGGGCCTCTTTTTTTCCTTCAGCCCCATCCATATCCATTAGCTTTCCCGCCCGGACCGACGGCACTGTACATGTCCGAAAGTTGGTTGAAGTTGGGTAGTAATTTGTTGTTTTTTTTTTGCTTCACCTTCTTCCTTTCGCTCTTTCAACCGAAGCCGACAGCATTTAACAAAAGGCATAACATTTTGACAGCTTGTTAAGCGGTCGATGGCTCTCTTCAGCAGCGTGATTTGAAGAATTATGAAGATTGGCTCCAAAGAGGGCTAGCAACGATCTCGCCAGCTCACTTGAAAGCTGGTTATTGGTTTTCCTTTACCTTTACAAAGTTTGTTGTCTGGAAGGGAGTGTTGTTATAGAATTCATTCGTACACATTCTCCACCGTTCGGAATAGTTCAGAAACACCCCGCCCCGGTAAACAACAGTAACTTTTTTTTCTACGTCGAAGCTCCCCCATCAGGAAAACAATTCTCGCTTTGCTACGACCGTTCAAGATCGGTAGCTATTGGACGAGTAGTCAAAAGATTTGTCCGCGTCGTGTTGTTGGAACGTTTGTACATTTCATATTAAAAGAAAGAGAAACTTATTTTAACAACACACAACATCGCGATAGACTGCGCGCTAACACAGATTTTATGACATTGTTGGATGGATGGTGTACACACGGAACGCAACCCGTCGGTCAGGTCGGTCAGCAATCCATCTCTGATCAATCAGCCACAGTTTGACGGTTCGAAGAAGAACGGCAGTGACCGGGGTGGGTGGAAAGTCTGTCAAAAATTGGATAAATAATGGACATCGTAAAATCGATTATGGCTGACCCTCGTTAGCATCCGGAGTTATCGGGATCCGATCAGAAAAGTAAGACGGGCACGGTGTGCGAGTGCGCAGGTTCACGTCCTGTTTCTGGTGTTTTCGAAGCGCGTCGAAGGCGCGATCATTCCACCCTGCTGTTTTGGACCACCGGTAAACGAGGCAGAGAATATAAAGATCAGAGATCGGGAACGTGAATGAGCGAAGGGAAAAGGATCCGCTGCTGTGGGTCAAATGAAGGTGTATCGTTCTTCCCAAACAAAAACAAAAAATCTTTTCGAATCATTAATTCTTGACAATAAAAAAAACGGTTGGCAGCATTTAACTCACATCGAATAAGAATTGATTGTTTCCCCGAATCAAAGGCGACAACCATCACAAGATCGAATATTTACCTTACGCAAAAGGCTGTCATGATTACGACACTCTGCAATGCATCTTAGCCTACCTTAAGGGTGAGTCGTGCTGCAATTTACAGACCTGCTGACCTCAAACCAATAAACCACTCAACCCTAAAATTATCAACCTCGATCAAAAAGCCATCCATGCCACAGTTTCTCCTTCTCTCGGGGGTGGCTTTCAATTACCGTTTGCTGTTCTGGCGTTTGTGGCTTTGCCACCAGGAAGAATGCCCCAACCTTGTTGTGTTGGTACAGTGGGGATCTGCATACACGTACACCGTCATCCCACGGGTACGGGTTTGTGGTTTTTGCTGAGGTCATCAGGAACATGGCGGTCGAATGTAGGAGGTGGGCGCTTTCTCGTTGCACAGTTGACCGGTAACGTGTGACCAAGCGAAGATGCGAGTGTCTGGTTAGATTTGTTGCAACTCCGCTCCGCGTGCGTATGGAAAACGATTAATAAGACTCTGGCGCGTAGTGTAGGATGAAGTTAGACCGAGGACATGAATGAACCTTCTTAATATGAAAACCGACAGATGATAAATTTATGTTTACACGTGGACGATTTCCCGCAAGAGAATATGTGTGTAGAAATTTGCGTTGGATGTGAATTTGTGAAATTATGACCATCCCAGAAGAGACGCGTGAGGAAACCGTCTGGTCAAACTTGCGTGGGTTTTTGCAAGGGCAATGAACTCACCGGAGGGCGTCATGTTTATGCTTTTTTAGTCTTACTCGATTGTTCTTTTACCACCAGTTCTTCAAAGGAACATTTGCTGGAGCTCCAGTTCACGCATTTTCCTCGTTAGAGAACCATGCTGAGTTCCCCGTAGAAGCCCTGCCTTGCTATGTGATCCAATTTTTCGATACACATCGAAAACAAGCGGATGGCGGACGGTGTAGTGGTGCTGGAATATTTCTACGAAGGACACTTATGCCACACGTCTCTATGGCGCTAGGGCTTTGCCGGGTTCATGAATGTCTTGCTCACGGCTGACGCGACACAGCTGGCGGACGCATTTAGGGCATGTAAAGTTGAGGAGGGTTGAGTGCTCACATTACACACCATCATCCGGGAGTGTGTAGATAAGCATCACTCACAAGAGTGTGCTCAACGGGATGACGATGCGGCAACAGGAGATTACAGCATGTGAGAGCACGCACGTGTAATGTCAGGATGGTGTGCTGCGATTAGAGTAAACGTATCCCTTCTGCGCTAGGATCGGTGGCTGCCAGTCGGTTTGGGTGTCATGGGTCATGGTAGAAGGATTTCCAGTAAATCGTTAATGTAATGTCACTGGGTCTCGCAGGCCTCCGCTTTGTACGCTTTGTACTGATCTGTTCCTGCACATTCCCGCAGGTCCAGGGAAAAGGGAGTTTATGCAATGGGCTGCTATACAAGTTTTGTGCAACGAGCAGCACACCAAAATCATGCAAGTGGCATAAGTCTATGCCTGCACCTTTGTGGACGCACACAACCACGCTGGCTATTGTGAAAGATAGATGTAACTAAAGCAAGGACATCACTAATGTCTCCTTCCCTCTTGGAAGCGTTACACTCTATTTCTCATTAGCAAACGGAAGAGTTTTTCCATGCGGCAGAAAAGAAAACCCCTTTAAGCCCTTTAGGCGTCTGATCTGATCTATTTCCTAAAAAGAACACCTCCCACCCACCGGCGACCACTTCAAGAGAAGCCGAACCGAACCTATGACGGTGCGGTATTAAATCAGCCATAGGAAGGAGAGGACGTTTCTGGCCAGCCTAACGACCGAATATTTCAGCACAGTGTGATGCAGCAACAAACACTTGACAGGATCATCATCAGAAGAAGAAGCAGTAATTAAGTCTCGGGACAAAAGGGACATGATGCTTTATAGTAGGCGTTAGCGTTATAATTGGATGACGCATCATGGTATCCAGTTCTCTCGGTAAAACCTTTCAGGGTGATATAGGGTAAGGGTTTCGTGTTTGAACGAACAGTTTTGCTCCTATTGGAGAGGTTACTTGGTACAAAATGGGGAAATGAGTTTAAAGTTTCGTTTGGTGGACCTAGCGAATGTTTAAAATTTTCGAAATTTAGTTTAATTCGCTCAGAATTGATATTTTATTCCGAACTATTTTTGTAACTGTAATGGAAATTGTAAATTGTAATAGAATTACAACATCATTAGTGTAGCTTTAATTCGTAAAGGACGTACCGTTAGCTTAACTTCAACACATCTAAATGAACAATCTCAGCAATGTGTTCTGAAGCGCATCCGAGGATAGCAACGCCACAACACTGCTTATTAATCAAAATGTGATGATTTTGGACCAGTTCCGAGCGATTGTCATTAGTTCCTTCGTAAGCACGCAGTACCGGAAGATTTGACCGGAAGACTGCACAAAAGTACGATGAAATGATTCCACGGCACAACCCGTCTGCAGGATAAGATGCTTCAACCGTCCACGGTTGAACCCTCAACTGAGATCTTCAACCGTTCTTCTGGTACGTTCACCTGACGGGAAATTTTTGCAACCTGCACAATTCCTGCCACGTCAGAGAATGTAAGAAGATGATTTAATAGCCTCCGGACCACCAGGGCATAGGCAAGTCGCCGGTTGGTGGACAAGAAAGATGCAGCAAAAGAAAGAAGATGCAACCCAAACCACCGCCCGCCTGCATCTTGATGAATGGCTTGCTGCATTCTCCCGTTGATACTGGTGCTGTCGCCGTGGTAGGGGGGGGTCAAGTGTTGCAGGAAGCGCATCACGATACATCCTCAACTGGGGCTCACGGCCAACCGAATGGGGGAGAAGACCTGAATCTTCCCGCGTCAGAGACCGATGATTAGTGCGCAATTACTCACAAAACCTCTCATCACAGTCTTGGCCGATGTGGACGATGATGATGACGACGACGACGCTGGGTTAACAAGCTGCATACCACCGGCCGCATGAAAGTCAACAAGCGTTCGACCCTCGGCACATGCGGAACCGGCGGAGGTGAAAGCGGTCTACGCGTTCGGTTCGCTTGCCCTAACCTGCACAGTGCGATGAGCTGCGATCTTGCCGGCATCCTTCTACCCGGGAACCGCATTTATTTGCATTGATTCGATGCATTTTCAATTTGAAGCCCATTTAGCATGCAATTATATCATTATCTTTTCTTCGGCTCATCGGCTGCGATGCAGGTAAGAAGGGGAGGAAGGTTTTCGCTGGTTAAAGGATCGTTCGGTTCGTCACGTTTATGCTTTACGCTTTCCGCTTTGCTTCCCTTCCTTCGGGAGCTACAGCACGAGAGCCAATGATAAAGAAATCGTATTCCAGCCCTGCAGGCAGTGAGCGGTGGAGGTTAACCGAAAATCTTTCACCCTCGTTCGCGACTTTGCATTCCGTGAGGTATAAGGCGAGAGGATGGAAAATTGTTTGCAGCACTCCCCGAGCGACACAACAACATTCGTTGTGGTATGAAAAATCACTTCTACACGTAACCTTCTCCGATTGCCACGGCAGCAGTAGTAGAAGCATGCGGCTCCATGCGGAGAAGATGGTTGAAAGAAAAAACTGGTGGATCTTCGGGGCAAACCACAAACAGAGAACCAGTCCTGCATGATGGATCGGGGTGGGTTGCATGAAGATCCGAGGCACATCATAAATTCAGACGTAATCATTGATGTTGTTAGTCTGTATATATTTCTCGTTCCGACGCTCCCAGCTCTCGCTTTGAAAATCAACCAATGCTAATCACTTGTTTGAATAGTGCACGCTTCTGCCGTCCGTTTGCTGGCTCCTGGGAAACTGGAACTGAAGCTCGTAAACAACCAACGTGGGCCAGCGAAAAAATTACCCAAAGATTCACGATCCAATCGATCGGAGCTGCCCAGGAAAGCAGGGCAACCATTAACTCTTCAATTGTTCCTGTTCGTTGGGTCGGTCGAAGTGCAATCGAAGTTGCATCCGTCCAGAAAAGATGATCGACATGCTGTACATTGTTGGGACAAAGGGCGCGTTCGTCCACAAGCTGTTGGCCGATTGTTTTTTTTTGTAGCGCTTTACCCTTTTTCTTTCCGCTTTTGGACTGCAGGAAGCCAAGGCAAAGAAATCCCAAAACAGTGTTTTACCTTTCCAGGCCGCAGTTCGGACACAATACTTCATTTATGGATATGTTTTGTTCGCTGTTGATCAGGTCTCCGTCGGGCCATCTAGCCATCGGCCAACTGTTTTCAGCGCGAACCATCTATTGTTCTTGTTGTGTCGAATGTTTTGTGATCAGAAAAAAGATAACGCAACATTGACAGCGAACTGAGGCCATCATCTTCATGCGAACGTTGCATCGTAACGTCTTCTTCCGTTTTTGAAGGCGCTCAAAATACACACACACGCATGAGATTTATTTGCATACCTTTGTGTACAAATAAATGCCTAACTCTCGCCAAACTTTTGTTTGACACTGTTTTGTTAGTGTAGAAAATATGGCAACGAGCAACGGAAAAAAGATGCTAATATAAAATGTTAACGATCTGCCACCAGTGCCAAGTGACCCTCAACCATCAATGCACAAAATTATGGTTGAATACATCATCAAATCGGAAATGCAAATTTGGTTCCGCGCTTTCTGCCATTTTGACGTTCGTTAAATCGTTCTGCACTTCTGCCCAACGGTATACACATGATCATGGATATAAGGGATGGTGGTGTTGCAGGTGATGGGGAATGCTGGAACCCGAGGATTAGAATCCATCCCAGAACCGACCCATCGGAACGGCGCATTCAAATGATATAGAAATGTAAATTTAGTTATACACTTTTCGATCGAAATCTCTGACCGTGGGGGCACAATCATGTCTACATCAACGAAACGGAGGGGGTTTTTTGTTGCTAACAAATTGCATTCTGTTTTGCTCCTTCCCGGGACAACTTCCTGCTTCCAAGCAGGAACTCGCCCGTTTCGGGATGGTTTGTTTATTTTAATAATTGCCAGATTAACATACAAGCAATCACGAGATGCCGGATCGATCTGGAGGGAGTGTTCCAGTTCTACATCCTTCTGCATGTCAGGAAAAACAGAAACACGATAATACAACGCAAAATGAAACTATTTAGTGAGATTGTTTCGGAGGGAAAAAAGCTGTACTAGCTTATTAAGAGCTTTTGGGGATAACTTGTTTTACAAAACCAATTCATTACGCCAATTTCCAGCAATGGACACACTTGCTCATCGCATTTAGCTTGTTAGTAGTACCTCCATCGTGTACGAGATTCAATTGCAGCAACGTGTACTCATAATGCGCCCGAAAGAATGTTGATTCAGCCTAAATGAATTTCTTGCCTGCTCGTTGCTCCTTCCAGCGGTGTTTGTCCCTGGGCCTTCGGAAGACCCAACTGTCTCTCTGAACGGTACGCTGAAGTTTGTGCACAAAAAGTAGAACCTTAATTAAAATTCTATGCTGCTGTGTGCGAATGTGTGTGTCCCGGAGGGATCTCATCGATAGGTCGGAAACAACTTCCTCCTCTCGCTGGCACGTTCCACCGCCGTGCTCCCGAACGATGTCTCGATCTCTCGGATTAAGAAGATGGGAAAGATGTCGTGCTGGCATGATTGGTCTGCAAAACAAAAAAAGCTAGGCAGGCCTTAAGACGGCAAACACGGACCAGGCACGAAAAGCTGTCTCAATCGATACACTCCAACGCCAATATGCATGGAGCAACAACAAAAAAAAGGCTCGTGTGAGAAGAGAATCTCAAGTTGCCAAACGAAACAGGGGCTGTCCTCCTAAATTCGGTGGGTACGTACACCGTTGGAGGGCGAGTATATTGAATAAGGAATGAGATTTGGAGCAGAACGAACGTCGTCTGTGAACCGGCACGAGTACGGTAGCAACGGCTTCCTGCTGCTGATCTCGTTTCGTTCGAATCAGTCACCTTCCGCCAGACACCTGGGCGGTGAGGAGACCATTGCACCGGAGGCATACTACCACCTCATCCTTCCAACCTCCTGGTGCCCCTAGTGAACAAGACCTTTACTGCAAAAAGGAGGTGTTGCGATATGATCATCGGCTTAATGCGAACGGTTCTGGGGTGTGGTATCGGGCGGTTAAGGGCTCTCTTCTGTGTCGTATTACGTGATATCTGGACGTTCAATCCAGACATATTCGGCCTGCCAGATTGCCGGGGCCTGTCTGTGCAACGATGACGCAGCAGCAAGGAGCACACACATGCACCAGCCGACACATGAAAGGTGATACGTTGCTGCAGCAGTGTTGCTGTATGGCTGGAAAGGAACCACCTCGTCAAACTGGCCAGAGTGTTGTAGGTGTCGTATTTCTTTTTATCGCCTTTTCTGGTCCGATTGAGCTTAGGTGAAGGGCAAAAGGGGAAACATATCTCTGTAGGCAGCAGTACCTTGAAGAAGATTGCAGCAAGAAAAGAAAAACTAGGCATCTGTGTTGCAGTGCTTGTGTACTGATATTTCGTCCAAGCCCAATGCGTCCCAAGGAGCAAGCGAAGTAGGTTAGTTTGCGGATAAAGAATTACCTTCCGCATCGATGCATTGATACAACTGGCAGTATGGGCTGGTAAAGAAGCTTACCGATCGTTTTCTCGTACAGCTTTCGTTGTGCTTTTTATTTCTCACACGTTGCCTTCAAGTAGCCATCAGGGAAAAATGCTTCCGCACTGTACCCGGCTCCGTACATCCTCCAGCCTTGGGAAGGAAAAATGTTTTTTCTCTTCTATCCCTGCACGAGGCATCACCGGATAGGAACGTAAAGTGACAGCGTTGGCTTAAGGCAAGCAAATGACTAATTAATGTGACTCGGTTTCTCTTCCGTTGACTTTTTCGTACCCTTTCTTTTACCGTAAGAAATCGTACAAGACAACTAAAACAGTGAGGACATAAAGCCAAGAACAAATATTGGTTAATTCGTCCCACAAGATGGTTTATTTTTCTCTTGTCACCCGTCAAGAAGCTGAGTTAATATTTTATTTAGCTTCAGCTCTCAAAAGCGAAGGGCACCTAAGGGCACAAACCTAAAACTCCGTAAAGGTTACATTGACTAAGAAATCCGATTATATGGGACCAGGACCCAGGTTCTCTGTTAGTTTGCTGCAGTCAGTCCAAACCGAACCTACCAATAAGGGATGGGACAAGCACACAAGCCGAAAATGCTCATCCGGAATCTGCCCGAGGCAGAATGCTTTTCTGTTGTGGGAAGGGTTGCGGGACCCGTTTCCGCTCGGCTGCCTGCCGAGTGATTTATGAATTACTGCAACAATTTTCCAGAAAATCGTTTTTCCTTCAGCTTGCACAAGACGTGGAAGGATGAAGCGGGTGAGAAACATTTTTCCACGGAATTCCGAAGCCATTCCCATCCTTGCGCGCTGCACCGTTCGTCGCCGTAGCGACCGTTTCGGCAAATCCCGATGACCCGGCGTCGTCTCGCATCAGTACAATGCGTTTTTTAGGCGAGCTCATTCGCTCGCTGGCAGTGTTGTCAGGTTTGATAGTGGATTTATGGGTATTCCGAGTTTGTAGGGAAAAATCTCAACCATTTCCGCATCGACGATGAACGAGACGCGGTGAACCGTGTCATCCCCGAGAATGGGCAGTATACAGGAGCTGTAAAACGGAAGTCGGAAAACAATTGCCCGGATAGAATGGAGACGCTGGCAGCACTGCATTCAGCGACTCCAGAGCTCCTCGCAAGGACATGTGGGAGTGGAGATGCGCGCAGTTGTTAGTTTTAAAATTTATATCCTCCCTAAGACGACTTCATCCAGGCGTCTTCTGTGGGAGCTTACGGTGTATTTATGGGATTGGATATTTTTCCCGCTAGCTTTGAAGTTTATTTTTCAATCTTTCCATTTTTGAGCATTTTTGAAGACAAATGTCTTACAGAAGGAGGAATAAAAATAACAGAAAATGAGTCAAATAAGCCGAAAAAGCTATTTATAGTGCAGTGTATTTTTGCATGCTGCATTAAACAACAATAATCTCAAAGCAATTCCAACAACGAGGAAGAAATGCGAACCATTAGCACCCTCGTCCTCTGCTTCACTGTCTTCATCACCCTACCAGGACGACCTTTGGACGAGACCTTGTGTAAGCTAAAACCAAGGACGTACAAATTGCCTCCTGAAGGATTCAAGGAAACCCAACGGCAAGACGGAAGACGTTCACTTCATCAGTGACATCTGAGACTTTCGTCCTGACGCGTGACATCTTTCCCCCGGTTCACAGCGTCGTGGGTGAACGTCTTCTTGCACGAACACGCAAATCGTTCGAGTCGTATTCGAGCGTGTCCCGGCTGTTTGTTTGTTTGCAGTGGGTTTGTTTATTTTATTTATGCTTCATGAAAATCCGTTCCGGTTGTATTTGCGACCGTTTGAGAGGCTGCATCAGCCGGAAGTCTTATCGTTGGACGAATTTAGAAACTCTGGCTCGTTTATTTTCGTTGCCTTTTCGGTGTGCGCGGTGTTTAAGCCACGCGACTCGAGCCCAAAAAGGAGAATTGGGGAAGTTTTGAAGGATAGACGGTACACATGCAAAGAAAAACGGTGGGTTTAGTTAAGATTGTTTTCAGCTAGCACACGCGCCATGCGATGGAATCTGGTAGCGAAGGTTCTTGTACAAGAAGGTGACGTTCATCGAACCATGACCGGAAACTTTCTCTCTTGGATGCAACCGTCAACAGCCGGTAACTGCACCAGGCCCGCGTCCTCTCGATTGCAGCAGAGAGAGACACAATAACCAGGTGTTACACGATGAAGAATAGCAAACGCCGGTAAGCTACTCCGAAGGGTAAGTTGCATTTGCATATGGAAACATCATGCATGTAAATGAAACACAGCGACACCGGAAGTGGGAGCACGTGAACAACACTCCACCCCGAAGGGAAGTGTGCGTTGACAGCAAAATAATGAATACCAGAGATGATTCCATCGCACGATGAAGGTGTCTGGGTTTGCGAAATCCTTCATGCCAGGTGTTGTTTCGCTCTGTCACAATTACGCTCACACAGGCAGTATCTTGACGGAGACGGTGTTTGACATTTTCTATCTTGGCGAATGATAAGAATGGTTTATGGTTGGAGGCCATCACCATCACCTCCAGAGGGGCCACCGGGCAAAGCAGGCAGAAGATATGTAAATTCTGAAACAAATAGAGTTATTCGGATTGATGTTCATGTCCGAAGTGTTGAAAGAGGTCCCCCCCACGCTCCTGCATGGTTTCACAACAAATTCTGATTTGCTAAACTGTTGATGAAGAAGCTGTCGTAGCAAAATGGGATTTTCAGTGATTGATAAAGGATGTCGGTTAGGGCATCATCCATGCGGCATACGTAATGCGATGTGTGGTAGAGTTTATGAATCATCCCGAGTGAATTAATATTACCATAATATGATAACTGATTGTAATAGCTGTGCGGGTGCTTGTGGTGGATCTAGTCGAGTCTCGCATTCAAGGAAATCTAACATACCTGCAAAGAAAGAAAAAGTGAAATAAACATTAGTTCCCTTTTAATAATAATCCACGTGACATACGGAAGTAATTGTGAAGTGAAAAGATGTCATGTACGGAACAATACTCAAGAGGTGAAAGTTAAAACCAACCACAACCAAAACACATTAACCCTTGATTGATGGGAATTGTTGGGCGCAAAGGACGCAGCCATTCCAAGAAAGTGTACAATGTATCGTGCACTAACCTCTGTTGTACGTAAACATCAGCACACTGTCGACGAACGATTGACCCAATCACCCGTTCATTGTTGGGCAGATTGGATGGATAGTTTCGTGTTTCACCCGGCACATCTCATTTCTACCGATACATCGGATTGGGACGAGAACCACTTCTACAAAAGCTTCAATGCCGTGTGGCTTCATGTCCTTGCTGTCAAGCATGATACAAGGATAGAGTTACCGTAGATGAATCCTTTTCCTTCCGTTTGTTTGTTCGTCACTTGCTTCTCGCAGGTCGGGTGCTGTATTTTGACATGCTCATCCCTTTGCCGTTTCATCTAATGCATCCTAGGAATTGTCAATAGTACGATGATCCACACCCGATCCCGGTCAACTAATGGATTGCTGATACAGTTTGATCCATCGAGCACATTCTCTCGTATCGTAATCCCGCAGTGGTTTGGCAAGATGTTCAGCATCTCGGTTAAAGAGAATTGTCTGCATGTTCGGCATCAATTCAGAATCAATTGACGATTGTGCAGTGCAATAACGTTAAAAAGATTAAGTTCCTTGCGGTTGTGATGGAGATCGTTTGCATGGGAGGAGATATTTAATTCCAACCATTTTGAACATTTTTCCAAACCAATGTGACTTCTGGAGTGAGCGGATCTTAAAACGATTAAAAGCTCCGTAATTCGGAACGGATTCAACTTGTGGAAGAATTTTAAAATTCCAGTAGTTTTCTTGTCGGCACCGCACAACCTTTGGAGGAGTTCGTTGGAGACGTTGGTCTAGGGGAGGATGGGTAGCGAAACTCCTTTAAGAAATACAAACAGTTATCCACCGGAGAGGGTCAGAAGCGATGTCAATTGTTTGCTGACCGAACGACCAGAGCGGTGTGTGCCTTATCGATTTATAGCCCGGTCGCTTCTCAGTTCCTCAGAAGGACGCTCAGACTCAGACCATGTTCCCGCAAAAGACTCAGATCGGGGGATCGATCGCTGTTGTGCACGATTCGCTTTTGTATCCGCGATGCGGGACACACCACACACTGTGGGCACACAGTTCCTGCGGGGTGTAACAAGCACTGACCCCCATGAAGCTGGTGTCCAGAAACACCTACCTAAAGACACACGAGAAGGTCATAGCGTTTTTTTCTTGCTGTTTTGCTCGTGCGAGACAAAACAAAGCTGCATAAAGAAGCCTGTTTGGATATTAATGTACACGAACCTGCACCTTGTTGAGGTGCGTGAGGGAACTTGGAACTGCGAGGGAAGATTTGGACACGATGCGTGTTGGCGGAGACGTTGCAGTTTCTTTACGTCGCCAGGGTTGAAGTGAGAAGCGACAAAAACGAAATGAAAGGCTAAACAAAGTCGAATCAGCATACATCCCTGGCAGCGTGTGTAAAACATTTCTTCAAGTCGCGCAATAATTATAAAAGATGTCATAAGAACCACACTATAAAGCATGAAAGTATCCAAAAATAGCTCCAAAACAATCTCTATAAATTAGACCCCGTGTTACTACTTCCAGATATTCCATACTTAATCCTCCGGGCGCAGGAAAAGATAATGTGGCGAAGCGGTGTAATGCTTAAACAACAACAACACCGTGGTCATCGAAAGAAACATGCCTGATTGTCTGCGACTGATAGGTAGTAGTGCGACACCATCATCACACCATTAACCGTGCTGGAACGGACTGGAAGCAGGCAGCCACATCCACACACAGTTCGGTCGTACGGTTCCTTCCCTGCTGATTTGCATCGATTGTCTTTTCGTTAATGCAGCATGTACCCTACCATCGGGCAGGATATGCAACACAGACCACTGTCCGCTCGTTAAGCAAAGACATCGTACGATTCGTGCGGACCGTCACCTCACCTTCTCCCTTTCAATGCGAAATCGTGCGAAGGCAGCATCATTTAGTCCTTAGTAACATCCAACGGTGATGTTGGTGGATGGTTCTTCCTTTTCGTTACAGCTGTTTTCACCTTCTTACGCGATCAGTATGGGGGGATATGGTTGCTGATTTTCCGTTGGCGGCGATGAAGCCTCTTGGTGGAGTTTTTACGTCTCTCGAAGCGCTGGTACAAGCTGGAGCGTAGAATTTTTCTTAATTCTGTAAGCATCTCGCACACGGATAATGTTCCCTCCTCGTCGGTGACCGTAATCATGGAGGAAAGTTTCACGTTCATTTAAAATTCCCATTTCTTCTCCCATTCTTCTTTGCCGATTTGACAAACCAAACGAGATGCAACTGTAGGATAGGTTGCACATTGCGCATTTTTTTCCCTTTGCTCTCCATTCACTGTGTATCCTTTGGGGGAGATATTTTTTCTTCCTTCTTGCGTACCAAGACACAAAGCACCAACGTCCTGCAACGGTGAAGAAGTTTTTCAGTTGAAGGAAGAAAAAAAAACCCCATTTCCCAGAACTCACCAGAACCAGAAACTGCAGCGGCCACACTGCTGTTGATGAAGATGAGCGGCCGTGGGTATAACTTTGCTATTTTATCGCAACTGACCATAACTTCTGCTGCAGCCGGGTGTTTTGCAACGAATCGGTACCTGATTGGAGCCGCATCCGAAGAATCGTCCGCTCCGTTTTGGTACGTTGTTTCTGCTACTGCTGCTGCGCCTGTCAGCACGTCCTAATTATACGGAATGACACTTTTGCTGCACGTTCGCGACGAAGACGCGACCATAACTTTCTCTACTGCTGGTGAGTGTTGGCAGTGGATAGAACCGTTTTTTTTTTAACGGAAAGGATTTTTTAAAAAGTGTATTTTTTCACCCTAACAGCAAGATGGAAACAAAAAACTTATAGTCACTGAACAGTGTGTCTCCAGGCTGCCCTTGATTTACGATCCACCGAAGGCATTACGGAGTAGTGGACGGTGGTAAACTTAGTCCATCTCAATGATGCAGGAACGGACTAATAGAGTGGTAGGGAGCAAAGCGCATGGCACAAACGTGCCTACGAGCATTCGCAGACAATCAGGAGGAGTCTGTAACAATGAAACACTCGTTTTTTTTGCGTAGGACCCCCGTAATGAAGGGAAAGAGTGTTTTATTATTTTAAATTCGGTCATCACTAGCGATAAATTTGCTCACGTGCAGCAAGTACGTGATGTTGGTGTGCAGCGATTTGCATAAATGCACGAATGGTGAATGATTTGTTGGATTTTAAATATATCTGTGATACGGAAGTGATTATTTATTTAAGAAGAATATTATTCATTTAGCTCGTTTGGTTAATGATTTGAAAACATAGCTTCATCACTCAATCTTCTAAACCATCTTACTTCGCCTATATCCTGGGCGGTAATCGAGGATAATTTGAACAATTTCTTTTGTTTTTATTGAATGTTTCCTACGCCTATAATTCCCAGTCAACCCCACAGTCAAGTAATTGTCTGTTCACATGATTGAAGAAAATTTCCTTACACAAACAGGAGGTAAATAGTGGCTGAGCTATAAATAAAGCCCCAAGACAAGAGGTGGAAAAAAGCAATTGACACAATCTTTATTCTCATCCATCATTTAGTCATCTGCGTTTATCGTGCACACTAGTAGAGTGCCCTGGATGGTGGCACACACTAACCAGTCTGTTGGCAAGTTTCAAGTCCGTGTCTTGGAGCAGCAACTGGGTGGGAAAAGAGCCAGAGCAAAACAAACTTCCTCCTCAATTGGCTTCATTGAAATGTATGACAAATGCAATCATCACCAAAAGCCAGCCCCAAAACGACCACTTCAAATTGTGACCGCTTGCAGCAGGGCAGTGCATCAGAAACCTCAAGAAGATAATGATTGCGGGAGTTTGATGCTTGTGTGTGTGCGTGGTTATGCTGATGATGTGAATGATTGCATTCCTTTCAAAAACGACTCTCAAAATGCATTCGATGCACAGAGCCGAGAAAACTGAGGCCAAACGAAAATAAAAGTCGCGCGATCGAGTCAAGTGGGAAGCCATTTGTTTCGTCACCATTGCGGACTGGCGCCGCTGTTGCTTTAAGAGGTCCCGGTACGCGTTCACACACAGATGGCCAAACCAGGCGTTGTTCAAGTGTTTTGGGAAAAATGGGAAATTCCTGTCCCAGTGCGTCAAGTTGTTTTTTCTTCCTTTCCTTAGGAACGTTTAAGGGTGAAAACGAAACGATTTGGAAAGCCTCTAGTTCTAGGTTGTCGTTCGAAGGTTCCGCTGTACAAGACCAGAGCAGCAAGAATGCAATTATCATAAACATACATCATTGTATAGCATCGTGTGTAGCGACACCCTGGGATGGTACGGGTATGCAGCGAACTAGTGAAATTTTCAAGAGCCCCTGCATAGTGTGTAAGGCGTGGAAAAGCAACAAGGAAAACCTTTCCGTATTTATACCGCGTGGAGCGCTTTTCCAAAGACAATTTAATGGTGGGAATAATTTTTGTAGAAAAATTGAAAAATAAATATGCACCAAAGTGGAAAAGTTCTGGCCCTTCGCACAAACAGCTCCGGCTGGAAAACTAACCCACCTAACATTGAGTGTCAAAGTTTGTCGTCGTACTTGTGTAGTGAGTGTGTCGGAACAGTTTGCACTTCTTCTGCCGAGCAGTGAGCGCTTGATAGGTGGCATATTTACGGGCGTTGTTTTAATTTTCCAAAAAACTGATAACGACAGTGCACTGGTGGAGTTTTAAAATGGCAACACTGGTGTTCATTAATTTCCCATGAGCAAGTTGGTTTAACTGTTTTTCTGTTGATTATTCCTTGGGAAGATATTTCCAAGGCTTAAGGCAGGATACCCGTAATCCTCAGTGGTATGCTGTCTAAAGCCCCAAGCGAGAAGGCAAACACCAACACACAGTATGCAGAACCTTCGAGGAACCGCACCGAAGTCGTTCCGATTATTTCTATCGATAGTCTGCAGCTTGTACCACTCCGTTCCGGATTAGCTGTCTGCGGGCCAACGCTAGTTTGCATACAGACTGAGCTTCCCCCTACTTTCTGGGCCAGGAAAAATTGTGTGTTTAAGGTGCGATAAGCGAAAAGTTTTCCCCCTTACCTTCTGTATCTTACCAACGATTTCCTGCCAAAAGTTTCCCTCGAAAGCGAAGGTGAGAAAAGAGTCGAGAAAGCCCACAACTCCGTACACCAAATGACTCCCCTTCGTAGTAGGCTCGAATTTTTCACTGTCTCGCCCCATCCTATAAGCCTTTCGAAACAAGACATTTCCATTTTGGTGGTTTGACAGAAAAAAAAACACTCCCCTTTCCCAATATCCTCTCGGAGGGTCGTTTAAGATCGAGTTTCGTTTTACTTACTGAGAGGCCAAACTACTCGAAGCAAGTTCCACGATCTTAAGTACCGAGAAAATAGGCAAGGCGTATTTTTTCACCACTTTTTAGATCATGGTGGCCAATTGCCAAGTAGCCTATCTGTTATCGCCCAAGATTAACGGAATGTCACCATCTTACGCTACATGGAAACGATCTACCGGGAAACCGTTCAGAGACACCTCCCTGCGAAAGCCTAGCTGATGGTGGTCGGAGGCATAAACTTCTCGTCGGGTGTGTTCTCCAAACTTGTGGTACTTTAGACTCGTAACATGCTCGTTCCATTTTCGGGACGAAGCTGTACTTCAGAAAGCCCCGAAGCCCTACAGTTTTTAGCACCGGGTATTCATTCCACAGCGAACGGGTGTGAACTGATGCGTTCCGCCTGGAATGTTTGGATCGCTCAGTTCTTGCGGTGGGCCCGGTTTGCGATAAGAAAGGACGGGCATTAGACATTGAAGAGCAGTGTCTTGGCACGGGGGCACCAACAAACAAATACCAAAACACCAACCCAAGCACCGTTGAATGCTGCAGTGTCGTCGATTGCGTTGAAGTGCATCGTGGCAACAAATTTTCGGTTAGAGCTGGTAGTGAAAATTCCACCAGCAAGTTATAAACACATGAAGGATATCCATCACCACACAATCCACGGGCCCATGTCATCCCCATGTCCCGGCTTCCCCGGGCAACGAGTGGCGAGATTATTGCCACTAATGGTTTGGGTGTTGATGGATTTATCACTTCGATGCACTTTTCTTGTGCTCTCTTTTTTTTTTTTTGGGGACGAAATCTCTGTGTTTCAATGCCGACAGCAATGTCTAGTGTCGGGTTGCCGAAATGGGTTACAACGGGATCTTTACTTCGTGTTTTCTCGATGGGAAAGGTCTTGCTGGCGTTCCTCGAATCTTAAAAGTCATCTGAGGGCATCAGAAATGAAACGTGTTGGGTTAGTGAAACTGAAGGAAGAATGTCAGATGGGCTCCAAAAATAAACACATCACATTGATGCAGGAATCCAGATTTTGAAACACTGTCCCTACTATGTCATCGTCACTTTGGTGGGGATAAAACTATTACAAGTGCTTGATGTCGCTGCATGTCTAGCCATGAGGGCATTGATCGACGCTTATTTGATTAATTTAAAAAAAGCGATCAACAGGATGGATTGTTTCCAAAACACGAAGTCATTTATTTGAACAATTTGTATATAATTTTGATTGAGTTGAGAATTTACCCTGAAAAACGATTTTCAATTTTTTTTCTTGATAGCCATTTTGATCCACAACTGCTTTCTTGTTCACACTAAACAGTGTTGATGTGTCAAAAATTCAAGCGCGCAGGTAGGTTTATCTCATATGTCTGCAACTCTTTTAAAAATGGGAGAGATACAGCGAAAAGTGGATCATGTCCTGTATCTCGGATAACCTGCGGCAACATACGCAAATCTATGATTGGTGGTCACACAAGCTGAGGTGAATCGATTTACCCTAAATCCGTAGTCTGTACAGTGTATTGGTTTTTTATGCCCTTGCATACAATGGAGTAGATCGCAACCATTCGCCAGCGTTACAGTGAAGCAAGCGGAGTGAAAGAGAAATTTTTGCTGCAGCGAACAAAAACAGCGCCATCTTCTAAAAACGCAACAAGGAGAAAGATAAATGGTTACGACCAACGACGACAGTCCGGCGCGCGTTAACACCGATATCGTTCGGTGCGTCCTGGCGGCCTACGGTGTCGGGCCGAGGGAATGTTTCCGAGACGCCTTTAGTTGACCGGCGCCTGAGGCGCCTTTGCAGCAATCCCATCACCCGGGCTGGGCAAAAAAAAAAACCCCAGTGCACAGTAGCTGTGCGAGTGAAGTACGGGACATCCCAAAAAGAAAGGAAGAGAGTGTGCACGCACAATTGAGGGCTGAAGGGCACAAGCTCACGTTTCCTTACTCCCGGATGCCTGGTGCCCGGTCTAAAAGGACTTTGAAAATAGTTCATCCATTCGACGTCAGGCTGACGGGCTTTGGGAGCGGTGTAGTGCCAGAAAAGCCATAGCGGAACACGATCGACAGGATACACATAATGCGCCAAAAAAAAGGGAACTCTCGTTATTTCGGCAGCTACCCAGAAAAAAGCCTATTTTTCAGCAACATTTGTTGTCCGCTGCCATCGTCGTCTGGGTGTGTTCACTACACTCCCACACACGATGGTGGCGTTTGGCAATTTGGCACCCGTAACCATTGCACACACTCTCCCTCCCCCCCCTCCCAACCGACCCCTAATCAGCTGCAATCTCGATTAACAACTCGAGCATAGTGAAACCGTGAAATGGCTTGCTGCAGGCAATAAGAAGCAATCCAAAACAACGGCAACAACCAACAAAAAAACACAACTAAACGAAACGGCTTTCATGCCATTATCGATGAGAATATTTTTGTGTGAAATGATGGCCTGAAAGGAAAGAGCAAAAAAAAACACACAGAAAGAAAAACCATTTGCAGATGCGAAAAATTTATGCAACGCTTAGTTACACCAGAAGAGGTTGCAGTGTGGGGCGTTGTTTTGGAGCGTTGTTCGCGTATAATTCATTCGGCTGAAAGCATTGCAAAGGGCGAACCATACAAAAGGGTACATTTGCTGCCGAAAATCAGCACTTGGAAAGCAACACTATTGAAGTGTGTTTTGTAACGCATTTACTGCTTTCCATCAATTGGATGTATTTGCTTTTCTGTCATTTATCATAGAGGCGAACAGTTTGCCAAATAAAAATAAAGGAGCGCTTGCACTGTTTGCAATATGTACGAAATGAAGAAATTTTAATAAAAGCTTTCAAATATTATAGCGCAGTTTTTTTTTGGGGGGGTTCAATAATGTGAAATTGAGATATGATGGAATATCGAAAAAACAAAAATGATTATGATAGCTTAAACAAACAATTCCGAGCTTTGCTTAGTATTTTTGGAGGCGCTGCGCATTCAACAAGCTTCAGTAAGAACGTTTAACGGTAATAGAAACAACCGTGGTGGTGCAGATGTTTGTGGTAGATGGTTGGTTTTTAATTTGAACCCCTCACCAAATAATTTCCCGCCCTTGCAATGATGACCGAACCATGATAGCCGCCACGTGGAATCTTTATACAAAAGCATGACCCGGACATTAAAACCTTCAACAGAAAGAGAGAGAGAGGGAGACCATGGACAGCCTGTTTCTTTCGACCATTCTTCAACTTTCCCGGGTGCGGTCATCGTTACCGTCGTATGCCATCATCAATTTCCCGGCTCGTTTATTGGGGCACCCATCTTCCGACACCGCAGGACGGCTCCACCACGGCAGAAGGTGATGAGCGAGAAGTGCGCTGTGTGTGTGTTTTGTAAAACACACAAAATAATCACCAGCTAATTACACACGAGCGAACCAACGAAGACAGGAGAGAAAACGAACCAATTGCCGGAAGGAAGAACGCCAGCACCGAAGGGAAAGCTGGCGAAAAACGGAACGCCACGTAACGTTGTTGCCCTTACCCGCGTGCGGCACACAGTGCACAATCAGGGGCGTAACCCTGGCAAGATCTCGCATCGTGCGAAAGAAGATTCGAAGGCAAAATAACGAACACAACAGCAAAAAAATGCAAACCAACCAAGGAACCCCAGAATAAAAAAAAATGCCGATGGTGGTCAAATTTTACGAGCGTACAAACGATCGACAAACTACCGTTTTTCACGATGCCTTCAAGAAAACTTCCCCCCAACCGACTGAAATCTGCTGGAAGTGAGGAGATGGACCGTGGTCTGGGAAGCGGTGAGTCCCTTTTGCTTTCCTGTCGGCTCAGCCGACCATTTAGTGGGCATACTTGAGGGCTTGGCCCGTGAGACACACCTCAAGAATATCTTGAAAAACATTAAACCGACTGGTATGGCCACCCTGTTGAAATGTTTTGCATTCGCTTCGAAAACATCTTTGCAGTAACCTTACCCAGTCTCTGGATATTCGGAAATCTTCAGCATGCATGTCCGCAATACTTGCCTTATTGTCTTATTGGCGGTCGATACAATTAAAGTCCTTCTACGGTAACCGAATTAACGCTTAATGGACTGTAACGGGGCAAATAGTGTTGTTGGAAGTAAAATTTCTTTATTGTCCATCATCGAGGCAATTCATTCCGTTGTAGCGCATAAAACTCCAATAAAAAAAATCATATATAAGATAACTTAAAATGCTCTTCAAATGTCTTTAACAATGGTCCGATGGTCCATATGGCTTCACAACAATTCGTTCTTTTCAAGCAAACTGAAAAAAGATCTCCTCAAGTGCACTATTTAGCCGTTCATTTGATCCAGAGCAGCTACCGACCAACACCATAGAATTTCTGAGGTTCAAAACTTTCCCATTTGGAACAAGGCTCATTCGTCAGCCATCCTCGTCCGGGAATAGCTAGCTAGAAGAATTGTAGAGTTTTCCACTCTCCAAACGAATGTTCCGTCTCCACCGCACGTCATCGTGCGTTCTGCGCCACGAATCGGTAAACATCACAAGCCGGTAAACCTAAGCCTCCGTCGTCGTGTGCAAGCGGACGTGCTCTCAGGTGTGGTGTTGACAGATCTGAAAGGTAATCTACACCCCGGATACCAATCGTCCGACAACCGATACCGGCTAGCGGCTGGCAAACGGTGCATTCGGAGATGCATTGCACACCACGGGGCTGGCTGCAACCCGGTCCCCCTACACATATGGAATTGGTGCACATTTTTTCCAAACACGTGCAGTCTAGACCAACCGACAGGGAGCGTACCGGGGGTGTGGCGTTGGATGGGAAAAGTGTGAAAACACCATCAGTTCGTTGGAACACATTCACCCGCTGCTGTGGCATCGGTGGAGGCTGGGCCAACAATACCCAGCCGTGGTTGCTAACAGATGTACAGATTTGCTGACTTCCTAGGTCAGGTTTTCGTTCTACCTTCACCGTTTCGCGCAGTTCAAGTGTTCGCGAACATCACAACGCATTGTGTGCAAGGAAGAGAACAAAAAACGCACAAGGTATTGGTAGAACAACATATCTACCCCGGAACGGAACACAGCTCCGGCAAGTGGAATGGAAAACTTTGCCTGTAGAATAAATATGTGATCATGCAATAAAAATTGTAGCATCGTGTTACTGCACTTATTGGACGAGCTGCAGATGCGAAAACAATGCACTGGGATGGGGTTTTGCACGCGCAAACAACTGCATATCATGGTTTGCCGGTTGCCACTCCAAACCTAACTCCTGTATCTGGAAGATGGGGGCAGTGCATATGTGTTGTATGCAGCAAACACCCCGATCACCCACCGGTTCCAATCATGTTCTGTGAGTGCTTTGCGACAAACAACTTCCCTTTTTCACCATCGCCATACTTTTCAACCAGGTTCAATAATTTTCCCTTCCCGGTTGTTTCCGGGTGAGCACTGAAGTGAAGGTTTTATTGAGCTTTTCCTGTTTCGGGGATATGCCTAGTCTTGGATCAGCTCAGCAAGAATGACGCGTGGTGCAGTGACAAACAAATAGCGTCAGTTCTGGCCAGTTGGACGAATTTTCCCGAAGCGCCAGAGTGAGACGGTCCATATCTTGTGGACAAACGCCTCCCCAGGTCTGCTGCAGACGACAAGTGCGAGATGTTTCCCAACAGGGACCCAACAACAGCTCGGTGATCCCGCGCTGTTGAACCTGTTTTCCTCCCTGCTGGTATAAAAATGGAAATTCAGTTCAACTTCGAGTGGTCTTGCTCTTCATTCCCCCGCTTTTTTAGCCCGATGCTTACGCGCTCGTTTCTTTTCCATTAACCGGCATTCCACGCGTGACCGTGGCTCAATAAAAACAAGGGCTTGAAGCTGCGAGTAGACAGCGAGTTGTTCACAACAGGAAGGGAGAAGGAAAAAACTTGCACATAAAAACCTCGATCTCAATGGGTGCCATATGCAAAAGTGAAAAACTCAAACCAGACGGTTAAGTTTGACCGCCAACATGGACCGACAAGCGGTCCCATGTTCTCTATCGGTTGGAGTGTATTTTTATATTTTTTTTGCAATTTACCATCACACCACAAATTGCATTATCGCATCACGGTGTGCAAATGCAGCGATCTTCACATTTGCGAACTATCCCTGGTACGACTAATTAACTCCGAAGCGAATGCTTGACTACGCGGTAGCATCCCACCGCTGGTCGATATAATCCGCAGGGTTGTAGTATAGTCGCTGGATATAAATTTATTTTCCTCTAATAATAACGCAACACCACTACCAGTGCGCCACTAACAGAACCCATCGGTTGCATTATCCAGCAAGCGGCTCAATCGGAAATGCTTTAGAGGACGTGATTATGTTAATGAATTGTTTACGCCCGATGGCGGAGAAAAGCGTCGTTAAAAAGCTTGTTGGGATGTTGTGGTGGAGGCCAGACAAAGAGTAGGTGGCACCACGTGGAAGTGCGAGGATTTGAAAAGCTGCCCCACTGAGGTTTTAGCAGTTTTGCATCGCATTAATCTGATCGATGCAACTTGATTGAGTTAAGTACGGCCAGATTGTGCTAGCGTAATAAAAACAGAACCGTAGCATTTGTACTTGCGTGCACAGTTTGTCGTGTGTGTTTGTGTGGGGCTCGTGGTTCATCATTAAAATAGTTGCCCGTTTGTTTGTGGCCAATACGTACCTGGAACGAAAAACAAAACAAAAAAACAGAGGGTAATTAATTTGCTTGTTTTGGGATAATCTCTTTAATTCAAACATAAAGCAATATTTGTGTTCAGAACACATGAAACGGATGAACTGGAAGTGGAAAACCGTGTAAAAGAAAAAAGTTTTATGAAGCGCACAAAGAGTGATGATTGTTTTTCTGTGCATTGGAAAATCGGTCTTCAAATCAAACGGTTTAACCCACTTTCCATCCCACGGATGCTAATGATGCCGCGCTAATCGTGTGTGGACAGTGGTCGGCAAAGTGCGGCTCTCTGTCAATTTAATGGCAGCGTTGTGTCGTCTAGTTTTATGGGAATAGAAGGTGAAATGTTACATATTACGGAATTTTTGCTTTAGAACTTGGACATCTTCTAAATCCTTAGAGATTAGGCATGTGCTGTACTTCAAATTTGGTAAAATACACTTTTAGAATAAGGCTTGTGCCATACTTCAAAGTTGGTAACATTCTATTAGAACTTAAACAACTTCTCAACAATTATTACTAGGGAGCATGATGCTCTCAACAATCCAAGAGTTACCTACTTATGTATTCTGCTACCAGCTATCAGCATATCGACAATAGAAAAGTTTGTTCCACTATGATATGCAATTATCAACAGAAGATTAATTATTGTGTTAATAAACATTTCGGAGGATATTTTAGAATATGAGTTCCAATATACTGCGAATTTTCAACAATTTCAATTAAATTTATATGCTCAATTTCATCATTCATTGTCAAAAATTCCAAATCAATATTATTTTTTTTATTATTTGGATCTTTTCCCCAATAAGTTTGCCGACCACTGTCTTGGCGTGTCAAGTGTATCGAATTTCCTACCGCGTGTTGTTTTGCTGGCACGAGCGAAGAGTGATTTCTGAGAAGCTGTTCGTCCCAATTAGGTGTGGGATGATTTAACTATTAGTCAGTGTTGATGGTCGGTCGAAATGAATGTGAGGCAGGTATATGGTGGCGTAGGCAAAACATACATCCAATCCTTTCGAACCGTGTTGTTATGCAACTGCGTGAGGTGGGAGTGTTGCGTCGCTCGGTTGTAAAACTCGAAATTTTCCCATTGGGAATTGTCCACTGGGGGTAAGACACTTTCTACTCAAAAAAAAATCTTTTCTAGATGATAATTGCCAATCCCATCCATGCTTCGTAACATAACTTCTACCCAAATCGTTGCTTAAGTCAAGTCCGCTGGGTATTCTAGCTATCCACATCACGGCACGATCATGGACAAAATAATGTCATAGTCTTCCTTCTAACACCAGCCAAATTTCTTTCGTTTGATCTTAACGTCCACTTTGTTCACTCGCGCAATGTGAAAGATTTTTACAACCGTTACCAAGTAATTTTGACTATACCGCCGAAAGAAAATGACAAGTTCTGCCTGCGTGTTGGAATGAATTTTAAATAAATTAATGACAGTAAAAGGTTTACCACCCTACGACGCGACACCTGCAACCGTGGAGGGATCCAAATTGCGTTAGCACCACTGCTTTCATGTGCCACGGATAGTACACCAAACCTTGCTCTCGTGGAATCATGTGTTCTTGTCGACTTATTTTTTATTACCACCCTGGATGCAGACAGAGTAGTTCTACAATGCCAGATGTGATGAAATTTTGCACTATTTGTATTTCATTGCCCGGATGTCTTCCAGAGGTGCTATATACAGCATCTGAAGCGTTTTACTCAGACTGCAATTGAATGCCTTCAGCACACTGCGTCACATCTTCCTGGGACGATAAGAAAACGGGGGAGAACAAAAAATCAGACCACCCTATAGAACGTTCTCTACCAGCTCCGGAAGAGCGATTTCATCCTCTTCGCGAACCAACGCACGAATCATTTTCAATCAGTTTGGGCGGTACTTCCGGTTCTAAGATGTGAACAAACGTCTTTCATCTGTGAGCGGGTACCAGGTTCGGTGCGCGTTGAAAGAGGAAATTGGAGGAAAATAGCGAATAATTGAATCAACAATATGCTGGTACGCTTTTTCCGCATTTCCCATTTACGACAATCGCTCTCACAGGCAGTGTCGTGTTCGCGACCGGGCCGATTTGTAAAAGGATCACTACCTATGACGAGTAGCTCGCCGTGTAAAGCGATTTTGATCTTCCGGTTGGTTCCATTTGGTGTTCACTCATTTTCTTCCACCGGAGCGAACTGGTTCTTCTTCCCTGGAACACTGTTTAGGAATTTGCTTTTTCGCCTCCGGGGCGATGAATATGTGTGGCGTTTTATGTCCCAGCCCGTAGACGTATGGCATCCTCACATCCTGTATCACAAGTCACACGCCCTAGGCGGCAGCACAATCGCATGACTTCTAAAGGCGAAAACTGCATCTCCACCATGTTTTTTTTATTGTTGTAGCTTCCGTCTACAGGCAAATAGCACTTTGTCGTTGGGTAGTTGTCGGGAAGGCCGACAACCGGCAAGCGATGAAATTGATGTGAACTGAGGGATGCATTGATAGTGTGTCTTGCGACAAAGCACGAAACATCCGCACAGGGTACGACTCACCGTCCTGAAAATGCTTTTCCCAGCGCATGGGAGAAGAATTCTTTTCTCGATTGTTCAAATTCACCACACAATATGAGGAATTTCAGCTTTAATAGCATTTCCTTGCTGCCGCTCAGAAAGGATGTATACAATTTTTCAATTCCAATTTCCATCTTCTCACAGGAGCAACTTTTAAAAGCATATAATTTTCGTGTTAGGAAACCTGAACGTTGATCGGAAATCTATGTACCTACCCATAATTAAATTCATCACTCACTGGGGGACACAAGTGATATTAAACTGAATTTGAATGTCGCGAAACTTTACCCTGCCTCGGGACATAGTTTGCACAGGGGGCACAAGAAAGGGATACCGTAGGCACGGAAGCCTACGGGAATCAACCTCCTGCACGGTGGTATCGCTAGTAGTCTAATTATAAAATTTCCACCGACCATTTTGGGGAAACTTTTCACAGCGACGTGATCATGTCTGAACACAAATTTCCGTCGTGGCGATACCCTGTGACATTTCAAGTTCTGGCGCGCGCGACCAACCGGGAACAGGCTGTGCTTTGCCAAATGAGTGGCAATGAGAAAGAGGGAGCCAAATTTTAATTCGGTTACGATGATTAATGATGTAAGTTTTTTGCTACTTAAAATTCCCAAAAATGTAGAACAGATACAGCGGTCCTAATAAATGTCTGAAGAAGCCAATGAAAGTGTAGCCAATGAAGCTTTGTACACAACTAAAAGTTATTTTAATTTTATTAAAAGCATTCTGACGCGATTAAGAAAGAACAAAACTGGAACAGTACGTCATATGATGACAGGTAATCATTAAGGTATTGAAAATGTTTGAAAAAGATCGCCATTTATTACCACCATTATTTACAATAAATTTTATTACTTCCACAAATGAACTAAAAATATTCAAGCGTATAAAAACATAAAATATCCCTTGAAAACATTACTTGTTAAAAACAATTGGTATTGATAGGGAGAGAAAAGGATCACCGAAACGAACAACAGTACGCAGTGAAGCATAAAACAATCAAACATAAAATTAAAAGACAAAATTTTGGAAAATAAAACCACGCTCTAGGTGCATTCTGGGTTGCACACGATCAGCGCCAATGTTTACTTAGCGCAGCGGAGCATAAATTCCAGCTCAGTTACATGGAAAAACGTTGCGAGCGTAGGAATAACTATACAATAATAAACGGTACGCGATTTCTTCACGGGAGGCAGCCGAACAACAAATGCTCATAAAAACGTAACAACTATTGCTCGATCATGGACAGTGCAATTGGACCTTTTTTTGGAAACGCACAAGGGGAAGTTTTTATCCCGAATTTTAGTTCCATTCTGCTTCTTAGCCGGTGTGCTGTGTGTGTGTGTGTTGGGTTGTTTTCCTTTCAACCGTCTAACCTTCGCCTTGTCCCGTACGCAAACACAAAACAATTAAAAGCAATAAAATTTTAATTTATGACTTCGTTATTAAATTTTTATGCTCTTCCGATGCTCGGGGTACCAGGTTTTAGCGCGCAGCGATCATCACGGTTAGAAACTGGATTCCTGGTTACAGAACTCCGCTCCCCAGATCGTCCGTGTTTCGACGAAGCAAGAAGCGAAACTTCAGGCGACTGACTCCTCCCGGGTGGGTAACCAAAGCAATAGTTTGCGATGAAAACGAAAGCCGAGTTGAATGTAAAATGTAGAGGAATTCTACGCGAGTTCTCGTCGCTGTGTAGAAGAATCCGGCGATGTGCATTTGGAGTAGTCATAAAACGCATAGATCAACGAATTCAAAAACCGGTCCCGGACCGGACCATTCATCCGTGGTAGTGGAACGAACGGGAAAAACAAAAAAACTGGAGTAACAACGACGCGGTTTGGTGGTAAACCTGAGAGACCAAAGAAGGGGAACAAAAAAAGGTCACCAAGGTTTACCAAGGAGCGAATTATTCCTCGTTCCTTGGCCGGGTATTGTATGGCCACGTGTGATGATTTACGGCGGCGGTAGAGGTTTAGGGGCTAAGCTTCACAATTCAAGGAACGGGAGGCAAAAGGCCAACCCCCATTGGGGCCCTCATGATTCGTGGCATTCGGGAATTGTTTTTATTTCTTTTTTTCATGACCCTTTTCACGAACCCATCGGGTGTGGAAAGGCAAAAAAAGCATTAACGTAAAGATTCTACACCAAGGAAGGATCCCCATTCCGATGAGGAAGAAGTACGTGTTATGCAGGTTATACGTTTAAATGTTTTCAATATTTTATCCATAAGATGATATCCACTTGAAAATTCAGCACATATCCATAATCGAATTTCCCCTCTCGAATGAGGATATTATTCAAACAAACGGATCACGTGCGTATAAAGGGATCTTGTTGGGTTCAGCCAGTATTAAACCATCACCTAAGTTAATGCGTTTCCATTTCGTTCAAAATAATTCACTCTCTTCTGTTCGAAATTGCAGAACATGGTTGTGGAACTTGAAGTTTTTGAACTATTTCCTCAAAGGCTTACGCTTAACACATCCACATGGCGCTGTGCATCATCTGTCCGGTGAAAAACATGGTTACTTCGGGTGGAGTAACGTGAGACTGTCTTCCCATTCGCTATGCCGCGCATCGAACCGTTAAAAAAACATTAACAACATTAACAGCATCCGTGTCCAAATATTCGGAAGTCATTTGCTGGTTCAACAAATTCTCCCGCCGATGATGCGCTCTGGCTGCCCACCCCCCTCCCCAACCCAACGGGGTGAGGAGGAGAGGTTCAGATTCCAACAGGAAGCACGGGAAAACTGGACAAACATACTTCCACGTCTACGCGGGTTTTATTTACTTGGACCGGGACCGTACGGAAATTCTTCGATATGAGAGTCGACGGTTCAATGCAGCCTGCCTCCAGTTCGATCAACCTCCACGTGCCGTCGGCTGATGGTGATGCGGGTTTTGCATCTAGCTCTCGGATCTCGGAATGTGTCGGTGCAGTGTCAGACCGAAATGCTGGAGGATTTGCTGTACGGCTGCTACCATCGACTATTTGTCCAACAAAACGAACTAAACTACGGTTGTAGCTCTCGACACATAAAACAAACTCCCAGGGAGGCCTAAACTAACAACGCGCACAGCGCGTCCTCTGCGATGTTGCACACACGTTCCGGTGCTTCGAGACGGAACAGTGTTATGGTGTGAAAATGATCAAACTCTATAAACCACTTGAGAAAACAATAGTTCAAATGATGCAACAGTAGCATTGGTAAGATTTTTTTCGTTTTGAGATATTCAAATTTTCCTATTTTCTTCATTATTCTACGAGAACAGTGAAGTGTTTGAAAGATTGTGGAGCATAATTTGAAGCCTTTCTTTCCACTAGCCGAGACAAATGTTCTTCTCTCACCGAAAAACCGATTGCAATACATCATCGCCGTTAATGGAAAATAGCCTGCCGGTGGCAATTTCGGTCGGGGAATCCATAAAATGTCTGGATATAGATATACGAATGCTTTGCTTTCTTCCTTTCCCGCTGCCGGTGTCTTGGAAATTGCCATCGGCTGTGAAAACTGGTGGCACATTGGCGCGAAGCGCCCAGCCATCAACTCCCAATGGCGATGGCATCGGGTACAATAAACGGTTATGACGTACGGTCGATCAGCTCCACCAAAAATTGGTCCCCCAAGAACCGACCGGATATCGGATAGAGTAAACAAAATGTCAACTCTTTTTCTGTACCACTCGTACCATAATTTCTGGGAGCCATATTTTTGTGGTTATAATAGCCGCCCCAAGCAGTTGCGGGGTTTTAGTGCAGAGGGAATGAAGATTCCAACCTCCGGGAATCGACGGGAGTGTCGACAAGTTGTCTATCCGCCCTGCAAGATGTCTAATATCCAAGCGCCATTCCAAGGTTTGGTTGAGTTGGGCACGATATCTGTCCATACTTTGCTCCATGTCTGTGGCAGGATGATCCATTGGAACTCGTTTTTTTTTGGTCTACCAGAAGTCAATGTTCGGGAACTTTAAATGCTCTGGCAATCCTAGCGGCATTGTACTAAACTGACACATTTGTTACGATAATCCCCGGCATGGAATGCCGATGGTTGTGGTACGCTATGCGATATAGCAAGAATTTACGGTTATTTGTGCAACGCCTTCCAGTTGGTGTTGGGGGAAGCGATTCTGGGATGCTGTGTCGCTGCTCCCGAAGCTAAACCCTTCCCAATGGCTCAATCAGAGGGATCGATCGTGCTTAACCGCCCCTGGCGAAGCCGCACCAAAGTACGAGTAAATTGGAATGGGTCTCGGTTCACACTTTGCTATATGTGTGGCTGCGGGATGATATCACCTCATGTAACCGGCAATCTTTTTTTTTGTGTGTGTTGGCTCCAATAATAGTGAGCAAAGGGAAAAGGGTTTTTTGTTTCCACCGTGCGGAGATAAACAGTAATAATGAGCGTTGAATTATGACACAGCCCGGCAGGCAGCATGGTGTCATTGTTCTTTGAATTATTTCTTCATCGTTTCAGAAGAAATAACATGGATGGTCCTTTTTGCTATCTGCGTGAAAAGTGGGTTCGCTAATAACCTGTACACAACCCATGTGTAGTGAGAGGATTGTACATTTATGGTTTATTCTACACACCTCTGGAACTAGCAAGAATTCATTCCGTATTCTATGAACATTTCCATCACAATTAAGCAAAGGTGCGATCGACGTTTCCATCAGGTGGCACATGGTGCAAAATATACCTTTTAAAGGAAACAAGAAGAGCATAAAATATTCCACGTAGCCATCCCAACTAGACACGCTATACCACCATTCTTTAATAGGCCATATAAATTCAACATCTTATCCTGAAGACGATGCCGTCTCCAAGAAAACGACGGTATCCCTCTGTGTCGCTCATCATCGCTTATTGCTGTCAAGTTTTGACCAAAAACGGTCCATCATTCTGTGGCTCGCATGGTATGGTTCGGTGCCACTGTTTCTTTCTGTTTTTGCTCGCAATCCCATTCCATACCAGACCAGATCGATCTGCAACGAATTGAATTCATAATGCGATTCCATCGCAAAAACCGATCGTGGAACAAAACCGGGGCTCGTCTAAAACTGGAATGAAGCAATGAATACACTCGATGGGTAAAACTACATTTCTGGTGTGTTTTAAGAATTCATAAGAAAAAAACTGGACGTCGTGCAAAATCTCATTTCTTGTTATTCTCCATATATTACTGCTTCGGTCTACTTGAGTTTAGTTACGACGGGAAGACGACACGATGTAATCGCCGACGCTTCTTTTCCCTGGAAAGGAAGGTGACAAGGCGACGTTGCATTCTTAATTGTAACAGAATTGACGAGCAAAAACATTATGTACACGATTGGCCAGACGCGGCAATGATCGCTATGGTTGGCATTCCGAAAATCTGACAGTTGCCGAAAGATAAAACGTTGGGTACGTTCCCCACGCTCGATATACTGGGTTCTGCCGTTCGGGAGCATGCACGGAATTTAATTAGGACCTTCCGCTTTTGGAATTGCGTGGCGTTTTTCCACTAAACCTGGTCTCGCGCGATCCACCATCCGATCTGACAAGTGGACAAACGTTATATTGTTATGGTGTCGATTTGGACGAGGTTTTACTTGAACTGGGACGCCATTTACGGGGTTTCAGGTGTGTCTCCAAGGGGACATGAATCGATCGACATACATGAGGATCTCACGCTGATCGATTCTGTTACTAAGCACCTCGGAGACTCGCTTCAGAATCACATTTCGGAATTCTTAACCAGACCACGTCCGGGATGGTCGCACAAATTAAAATTCATACCGCGAATAGTTGCGTACATTTTTCACCCATTCTCCGAACGCCCCAATCGGCACGGGAGCTCGGTGGTGGTGGTGGTAGTGGCAATTAGTGCAAAATGTAAACATCAAATCGTTAGAAGCGGGTCCGTTAAAAGTTTAATGGCTTCCTTGTGGTTTATGTAGCCGAGAATGAAGGACTGTCGATAAGGAACGGCGCACGCTACTGCTACTGTTGTAAACATCCAACCAAGAAGCAATAGCAAAAAATTGATTCAAAATGCCAGTTGATGGGTTCGAGGTCAGAAAGTGATAAGATTCTTTAGTCAGGGTGTAAAAAGAGCATTACTGAACGCCATTCCTTCAACCATGATGTAACATTTGCTCTAAGCAGAGCTTACAGGCAATAGATTTGAATGCGTTGTCCGGTGTTAAGTGTGTAGCTGATGCGATTAATGACTCCCGAGGGTGAACAGAGCCACACTCATGAAAGTGAGATAATAATGTGTCCTACTGACACGAGGAGTTGCGTGATACTTTGAGTGACATATTTGTGATGTCAACCAAACCTAAGTCGACTCACAATCAAATTCTCGCTTGAAAGGATGTTTGAATGTTTTTTCCCTCGTTTTTTTTTAGGGAATATCCACTGTATAGTAATAATCAAAAATTCGATTACTTGTTCAGTTCGTTCACTTCGACCCAACTAGTTCGTTAAACCGAAACGAAACGTTCGAATTGAATAGAAAACTTTTTACCCAAACACGACAATTCCCTCCAGGCTAGGGATATTAAGCAAAAATTCATTCATGGCCAAACATTTTCCCAAAAACTTGCTCCCAGAGTGTCCAACCCATTGTTGGTTTTAAAGGCTTTTCCTGTGCACTGAGGTGAACAGAACAACTGCTAGGAGTGGGATATGAAATAAACATAAAAATCAGCTTCTAGCACATACAGCACGCAGGCTGTATCGAGGCTATCG
>KB664255.1:6652261-6690253 GCA_000349025.1 Anopheles minimus | reverse complement strand
TCTTGTTATTCTCCATATATTACTGCTCCGGTCTACTTGAGTTTAGTTACGACGGGAAGACAACACGATGTAATCGCCGACGCTTCTTTTCCCTGGAAAGGAAGGTGACAAGGCGACGTTGCATTCTTAATTGTAACAGAATTGACGAGCAAAAACATTATGTACACGATTGGCCAGACGCGGCAATGATCGCTATGGTTGGCATTCCGAAAATCTGACAGTTGCCGAAAGATAAAACGTTGGGTACGTTCCCCACGTTCGAGATACTGGGTTCTGCCGTTCGGGAGCATGCACGGAATTTAATTAGGACCTTCCGCTTTTGGAATTGCGTGGCGTTTTTCCACTAAACCTGGTCTCGCGCGATCCACCATCCGATCTGACAAGTGGACAAACGTTATATTGTTATGGTGTCGATTTGGACGAGGTTTTACTTGAACTGGGACGCCATTTACGGGGTTTCAGGTGTGTCTCCAAGGGGACATGAATCGATCGACATACACGAGGATCTCACGCTGATCGATTCTGTAACTAAGCACCTCGGGGACTCGCTTCAGAATCACATTTCGGAATTCTTAACCAGACCACGTCCGGGATGGTCGCACAAATTAAAATTCATACCGCGAATAGTTGCGTACATTTTTCACCCATTCTTCGAACGCCCCAATCGGCACGGGAGCTCGGTGGTGGTGGTGGTAGTGGCAATTAGTGCAAAATGTAAACATCAAATCGTTAGAAGCGGGTCCGTTAAAAGTTTAATGGCTTCCTTGTGGTTTATGTAGCCGATAATGAAGGACTGTCGATAAGGAACGGCGCACGCTACTGCTACTGTTGTAAACATCCAACCAAGAAGCAATAACAAAAAATTGATTCAAAATGCCAGTTGATGGGTTCGAGGTCAGAAAGTGATAAGATTCTTTAGTCAGGGTGTAAAAAGAGCATGACTGAACGCCATTCCTTCAACCATGATGTAACATTTGCTCTAAGCAGAGCTTACAGGCAATAGATTTGAATGCGTTGTCCGGTGTTAAGTGTGTAGCTGATGCGATTAATGACTCCCGAGGGTGAACAGAGCCACACTCATGAAAGTGAGATAATAATGTGTCCTACTGACACGAGGAGTTGCGTGATACTTTGAGTGACATATTTGTGATGTCAACCAAACCTTAGTCGACTCACAATCAAATTCTCGCTTGAAAGGACGTTTGAATGTTTTTTCCCTCGTTTTTTTTAGGGAATATCCACAGTATAGTAATAATCAAAAATTCGATTACTTGTTCAGTTCGTTCACTTCGACCCAACTAGTTCGTTAAACCGAAACGAAACGTTCGAATTGAATAGAAAACTTTTTACTCAAACACGACAATTCCCTCCAGGCTAGGGATATTAAGCAAAAATTCATTCATGGCCAAACATTTTCCCAAAAACTTGCTCCCAGAGTGTCCAACCCATTGTTGGTTTTAAAGGCTTTTCCTGTGCACTGAGGTGAACAGAACAACTGTTAGGAGTGGGATATGAAAAAAAAAAACATAAAAATCGGCTTCTAGTACATACAGCACGCAGGCTGTATCGAGGCTATCGAGAAGGTAAACAAAGTTTATCCAACTTACTTCTTCTAACATCAAAATATTGACTGTGCTGTCGTTCTCGGGCGGGGAACGGCAAACTATTACGGCAAGGAGCCAAAAAGTTTGTCAGCAAACTGTCCTTAAAAATTGTAACACAAACCGGATCCTTCGATTCCGGTGAAAAACCCCGGATTATTAGGCTGAGAAGCGTCACCGAATCGTATGTTCTCTGAGAAACCCTGTGATAACTGGTGGAGGGAGGAAAGAAAGTGTTGCGTCGTGACCGGGTGAGGGGTTGTTGTTGATGATTATATGAGTTTGGTTTTGTCATGTTTTCATAAAATAGATTTTCGACGGATTTTGTGGCAACTGTGTCCCTCCGAAAGCTGATGCACAATCAGGTCGGAACGGATGGGAGAAAAATCAACAAATGCGCTGACCATGGATAACAATGTGTGGTGAGGAGTTTTGTTACCTGTCCAACCCGAGAGGGAAAACAACTCGGACGCGAAGGGAACGGAGAGGAAAATCCCTTTTGGTCCCGAGAAGGACCATCCCATTGCTGGTTTACCCTAAGTTCGTGAAGAACTATCGGTGACGCAGTGATAATGATCGGAACCACCTCAAGGCATCGAGAGGGAGTTGGAGGAGACTGAGAGGATTGAAGACCCAAGGAGACAGTCAATATTTAACCTGTCAGTGTGGGCTTTCCTGTCGATTGGATTTGGGAGGAAAGAAGAAAAAAAACACACCATTTTCTAAAGTGTCCCACCGCAGGGAGTGTACCTGCCAGAACCAGCACGCACACACACACGGAACTAGGTCCCTGTAACCCGAGCAAGACGTACAAGAACCGAGGTTTTGCGTCAGGTAGGGCCCGGGTAAGGTAACAACGGGCTGGAAGGGCCACCGATGAAAAGTTCTTTAATTGATTTATAACACGTAGCACACAAGAAAGGGATCGGAGGATTGCAGGTCGTCCATTCAGGATCGGTTCAGGTAGATAGATAAGAAGAGAAAGGTGAGTTCTGTTGGGACTGCGCCATTCGATTCCCACTTCCCCATTCCCAAATGGGAGATGTTTTTCGTCTCTTTTCCTCTTCCAAAGCACACCAAAAGGATCTATTCGAACTGTTCCGATGGTCTGTGAAGCCTAAAAGATTTGCTGGACATTACCACCCCGGGCGTTCGGGAAATTTCTGTAGATTTTTTTTTCTTCCAGGGATTCTCGCTAGGATTATTCGAATGGGTTTGGATTATTTGGTGTTCTGTCACCTTTCGTAACGTGTTTTTTTTTTTGTTGCTTCCTTCTTCATGGAACATATATTCTAGCCGATGATGCTAAGCAGACGATCAAATGCAGCACGAAAAAAAAGGAAGCCGAATCAGTGGACGAAGCTGGGGAGAAACCGGAAAACCGTCATTTCATTTCAACAGCACCAAATCACTCAATGAGGAGAGTGAAGTTTTTCGGGAAGGACCAAGAAAGAAAAAAAACATACACATAGAGAGAACGCGTCCTTCAATCATTAGCTAAAAAGATCGGACGGTGGGATGATGGCGAAGAATAGATTCATTAGGCAAGCATCCTGGTTTTCGAATTGATGAATAGAAAACCGGTGAAGGTGAAGGGATCGGTTCAGTGCGCACCAAGGAAAGCACCGTCGTATTGTTCCGGAACAGGAACCGAGGAAGCGGGCGCGCGTGGCTCGGAGTGTTTTCTAATCAGCGACAAACGAAAAGGATGATGATTAGCATCGAATAAACGCGCCTTGTCACCGTGAGTCGGCATGGGTACGTTATGTTTTGTGCCCTTCGGGCTTGGCGATGGTGGGTGGCAGCACAGCCTGGATGGAGGACAACAAAAACGATGGGCTCGTTTGCTTTTGTTTACACAACACAGCTCACTGGATGTTTTTGTGCGGAATCCGGGCTTTTGTTTCTGTTTCACGGGCGAAAAAGTTAATTCGTTCCGGGTGTTATTCATAAGGCACGGGAACGGGAACGTTTTTGATTGAAAAGATATGCAATATCAAGGGGAAAACATAAAAAAGGTGATGATGGAATGGGGTTTCGCTTAAAATTCTGACCAACATTTAAATTGTTTTCATTCGACGCTACTGAAGACAATATTTGGATGATTGCAAGGCAAAAAGTTTTAATTGATTGCTACGTGTCCTGTTGATGTGGTAGAAGGTTTTCCAATTTTCCGCCGAAGACACACAAGATCGCCCGTCGTCAAATATCAAAGCTCCCGCCCTTCTATCGTGTTAACTAACATTTGATCTTAGATTTACATCCAATTCCATATGGTCTGTTCTGGGGGGAATTGAAATCATTTCCCTGCTCGAAAACATTGTTTGGAGCATCCCGCACGCGACCTGCAAACGTCAAACGGTTTCGACGCTGTTTTCTCCCACTTGTCAGGACACTTGACAGCACAACACCGACATATCTCACCACCAGAGACAAAGGTTTGCCCCAAATTCCCAACCCGCAAGGTTGAAAAGATGGAAACATCTCCAAAGGTGACGTTGAACAAACAATACTCACTGTGGAGTTGAAGCATTCCTTCAGGTGCGCGCCCGCTAGTCTTCGGGGAGTTTAGTAGCTAAAATCTACCACACGTTTAAACTCGCAACACAGAACATTGGGGCAAACAATTAATACAGCATTGAACCTGATTTTCGGCCAGACATTTGTGTGGCAAGACGGTAAATCATGTTCCAGCGCGGAAACTTGTGTTCCGCTTTCCCTGTCAGGAAGTTTCCACAAAAGGCTCGCTTCCGGCTACTCGAATCCCGGGAAAATGAAAACGAATCCCCCAACAGTCGAGAGAAAAAAGTGAAGTACTTGTTGTTGTGGCGCAAAAACGTTCTAAAGTCGTGCTTGAACACAGTTTTTCAACGTGCCGGAAAAACTCCCGCAAGTGAGAGATAGCGATGGAAAAACTTACCTAGCAGTCGCTGGACTTCGATCACGTTCAGGAACAGATTTAGATGAGCTTGGCCGACCGCCACCAGCAGGGACAGCAGTAATCCAACGTAAACACATAAATTCGTCATTCTGCCGGTTGTTGTTCTGAGGAGGGGGTTTTTTTAAACTCTTTCCTTACCGCCCGTTCTTATGCTGTTTTTCGATATGCTCGCTTTATTTTTCGTTTCTTCAACCTACAGTCGCTCGTTATGCGCGCTTTTCTTTTCTGCCTTCTTTTGTTTCCCCGCCGGCGATGCCACCGGTCTATTTCGTGATCTTGCTTTGCTTCACTTTCGTACACGTTTTGGGGGTTTTGGTTTTGTATTTTCTTGCCTTAATTTTGCTCCTCTCACTACACGTTCGCTTCTTGTACGCTTCGTTTTTTTTTAACACAGGGCGCGCACTTAACACATCATCACCGATTTTTGGCGTGCAACTCGCTGACCGGAACACGCGGGAGTAGATGTAAATACAACCCCTGAGGACGACTCTCGGTTCCGTGATCGATGCAGCAGTAGTAAAAATACGCCTGTACACAACAGCTTTCGAAAATGTTGAAGGTTTTTCGAACGTATGCAATTTTGTGATGAAGGGAAAGATAATTGATCAAATTATCACCGGAAGACACCCGTTGGACAGTTAACACAGCGTTGACATGGAATTGATTATTTGGAAACTGCAAACGATCACCGGTGAACTGTGTATGTGGAACGCTTCACTTAAAAATAGACCATTCTTCGTACTGACTTTTGCTGAAAGCTATTCTTTGATAAAGAACACTCACACAAACACCACACCAGACTCTATTATCAAAACACTTTTCACTCGTCTGTTTCACCCCGCACAGAAAATCACACTAGCTTATTCTTTTATTTTCTTACGACGTAAAGCGCAACATTGTGATTCCATTTTTGTTTGCATTCACCAGAAAAAATTGATCACCAATGCTTCCCGTTTTATCGTAAATCACCTTTTCCACACTTTTCTTTCTCTTAATGCACAATTTTTCCTGTCTAGACGACGGACGCACTTTGCGGTGCACGCGTAAACATTGACAGCGAAAGACACGTTCGGGATGCTTTCGAAACCGGACGCCGGGACACACTCGGACACAGACTCGTACGCACCGAAAGACGTTGCATTAGTGACTGTCTATACGTGCGCTGCTGTGTTGGGCTGTTGGGCTGCAGCCTGCACACAGAGATCGAGCAAACGCGAGCGTTCTCTCCGGTGCGAGCGAAACGCACGCAGTTTTTCTCCCAAACAACTTGTTGTGTACGGTAAAGCGGAGAGCAAGAAAAGCTGGCAGGGTTCGTCGGTTAATAATGATGGTATTAATTGAAAATAGAATCTTAGGCGTAATTTTAAAGCATTTCAGTGTTTTGGTTTGAAAATTAAAGAGAAAAAATCAATTCAAAGTTCTAAATATTTTATTTTATTTTTAAAACATCCATTTATTGAAGAATAGCGTTTCGTAAACATAGAAATACGCAAAAAATCCAAACCCTGCTACGATTTCCTGTATGCGTTCTCCCAAACGAGAAATCCAAATTGAAATCTCCATTCTCTTGTAGTTTCTTGTTGCTCTCTCGCGGGAACAAGCGTGTTTATGCTGTCAATTTACCGGCCGGTTTTTGTGTGCAGTGAAAGGTACGTTAATTTGAATATTGCATAATTACGGCATTGGCTAATAAAATGGTGATACAATTTGATTGATTAATCGTAAGTTTTCTTTAAATTGATTTAAACACGATTCATTCGGAAGTGGTACCATGTGTTTGATCACAAAACTCCATGCTGTCTAAATGCTGTCAGTAAATACGTCTATTTTATTTCGTTTTGGTATTAGCGATTTTTATCTATCTTACAATTTGGTTGATTTTTGCGATTCTTTTTCAACTTCTTACTCAAATATGTATTAATTTTTTCTTCTTTATAATGAATTGGTTCATTTTTAAGTATCTAGTTGAATTTATTGTTTTATTATGCATATATTCGATACTACTTTTCACAAAACTCCTATTTTCTTTCTTCTATTTTAAGTTTTTTCATGCGATGTCACCTTTTAGGTCAAATTGTTAATTTGCATGCGCCGGTTGCAGTCATTGGGTGTGAGGTCGTTGAGGTGTGAGGTTTTTGACTTAGTGATACTTTGAACCGCGTATAAATCGAATTGGTTAGGTGCATCTTAGTTTTGTTGATTCGTTTTATTTCTCCTTTATGAATTGGATCATTTTTTCGTATTGAGGAACGTTGTAAAGTCGTTCCTCTGCAAAATGATAGTTACATATAAAATATGAATTTATCTCTCCAGACAATAAGCATAAGCCTACCTTAAAATGTTATAAGCAGCGTAATAACTTAATAGACTACATCTATTTTATTATTCACTCAAAAGTGAAAGTGTCTCTGTCTTCACCATTTGGCAACCCGCACCCAAATGTTCGTTATTAAATATTATTCACTATCGTGTGAATGATAATTCCTATCGCAAGCGAAACATGACCGTTCGATGTAGCTGTTTCGCTCCATTTTTTATTCCACTCCCCAACTAAGCCGGAAAAGCTCACACAACCATCCGAAAGGCGACAATATTTTGCTAAAAGCTTTTGCGCTAACAACAATGTTGTGCCCGCGTAACAAATGGCCGTCCATTATGGTGCGAACCAAGCTCGATTCGGTTCCACGGCTCCATCACGGCTTGCTTACTTTTCCACGGACCATTAATGATAGCAGCGCTTGCCTTCCCTCGTGGAAAGCGTGTTATGATATTTCCCCCGAAAGCATCTCCACTCTCAACACGTTGTGGCCAATTTCATTTGTGGTTTGTTACGTATTTTCTCAGCCCGTGCTGCGCTACCCATTTCCACCCACTTGAGATGATCTCTAATCTCTTATCTTAATTAATCGCTATCATATTCGGTGCGTGTTCCATGTGAATCATCCATTTTTTGACAGCTTCACCGTCTGATCACTTCAGTTTCCAGGTGCTGCTCCCAGGTGGTGAAGCACAAGCGTGCATTTGATGATTGATAAGCATCCTCCTCTCATGATGTTACTTCCTTTTTGGTGTAAAATTTAAAACATACCAACGGTTGTTGGGTTTTGTTTGTGTGTCTTGTTTTTTCATACAATATTTTTTTATTTACTTACTTTAAAAAATGCTACTTAACGCCCTCCCATATCGTTGGCGGTGCTTTTGAGAGCACTCACTATCATGTCGTTTCTGTAGACGTACTTCCTGATTTGTTCTTGTACTCTGCTCCAACTTTTCCGCTCTCAAACAAGGGGTGGCACGATTTAAGGCATCGTGACTTCCTTCGTCTCGACTGCGTGAGTGAAGCTTTAATGCTACCCTAAAAGCCGGCTTCCAAAACACAGGACGGTGTTTACGCAGTAAGGTGATAGCAAGTACGGTACGCTTTTTTTTTTGTTGTTGAAGAAATGAGACATCTTGTTCTCATTTAGGAATTGTGGGGGATAATTTTTTTTTCGAAGATCCTTATTATGTGTGTACCCGCTCCATCTCCCTCACGGTGGCCATCAATTAAATGTTTTCATCACCAAACCATTTTTTTTTACCGTCTCCCGAATATTTAAAACCATCCCCATACGTAGACCCAATTTTTCGGTTTTTGTACACGTACCACGTGCGACCACCGGAAAAGACCCTACCAAAGGGGGGGCGAAGTGAAAAACAAACGACAACGGTTGTTGATTCCATCGGTTCATTAAAATTTTAAATATTTGTTAAACGTTGGCGCATCGCACGATTCAGTGTCTTAAGCATTTTTGGTAGGGACGGAACCTTTCCATGGTACCCGGTGCAAGGTTCTAGTTCTTTTGGAACTTTTTTTTAAAATAAATTTGCTTTCCCTCTTTCGAAGGTGGAAGTAGTGAAAGTCGGGAATGAGACCACAACGAGGAGTGGAAACGAAAGAGGAGCGTTAGAACGATGGCATGGAAAGCGAGAGTCGTAACGATGTGGAAATAACGGTTGTGAAAAGTTCGTAAAAAGACAATGCACTGCCAACAGGGTCAATAATGTGCAGCTGCAGGCTGATGCCCGAACAGTAACGTATGCAAATGCAATCGTTGTTTTTAGGACTTTTCACCTATCAAAATAAAAATGTGACGGAATGGTGACTTAAAAGAACATCTAACAGATCTTGTGTTTATTTGATTATTTACTCAAAAGATTCGGATATCAACTAAAATTATCTACATGTACTTATATTAAGGTATTTCATAAAGATCTCAATCTCATAGTCAAATCCTAAGAAAGTCTTCTTTCTGCCATACCTTGTTGATGAAGCTACAGATGTTATGTAGATTAAAGAAGCTCAACTCCAACGCTTGTCAGGGCTACATTTTCCCGCTAATACAAAACAGACAAACCTAGATAAAGCAGGGTAACGCTTTTCCCGGTGAAAGCTACAGCTACGTGTCCTCGGCATGTACGGCAGAGTAAATAATGCTTCTTCAACCCCCTTAGCCACGACCGGTTAGCTAAGACGGCCTCGACCGGTAGCAACAAAACTAGCAATGCATCTCGTAGGATGCACTAAACAAATAGCAAAGCGCTGCAATTGCAGAAAAGGGGGGGGAGACAAAAAAAGTCAGCCATGGCTTCTCCGTGTGCAGAATGACAGAAAAATAAGGCCAAGTGGCACTGCGGGAGACAGCAGCCGAACAAACAGTGCCATCAAATGTAAATCAAGCACCGTGTGTGGCTTCATCAGAGGAAGTCCTTACTGGGTGTGCAACCAACGGGCCGAACGGTGACGAACGTATGGCGTTGGTACGATTTGCATTTAGAGAGGATATTACGTTTGTTATTTTTTTCCGTTTTCGCTTGTTGAGCGTCCATGTCCGGTGGTGGCGGGAGTGTCGGGCAAACTCCCAAACACGGAGGCCAAACGACGGGGTCGGAAAATGCAAATGCCGTGGTTGAATGGATTTGATTTGAAAACATCAAAACATATGTTTTCTTTTTGTTACGCGTTATGGGATGGTTCTTTAGTCTTCTAACAAGCGCTCCGAGCGAGGTTGGGAAGTGTGTTTTATGTTGTGTGAAAAGTGACCTAGTTTATAGAGCTGTGCAGGCACGAACTACTGTCATCGGCAGTGGAGTTCATGCATGAAAAAACGAAGTCCTTTTAGAGAGGCATTTTCATTAGAGAAAAAAGAATCCCCAACAAAATTCGGTTGCTCAGAGCAATTCACAAATCCCAATCGTGTGTACTACAAGTGCACAAATGTTTAACGTATAATACAAGAAAAGTTTAAAGATTTCAACAGTTATCCACAACAATAGATCGGAACCGTTCGGGAAACTTCCTTTTCGTAAAACACTCCACGTTCGAGTGTACCTTCCAGCACTTGCCCGGTACGGTTGGGTTGATTTCATTTCTCACCCAGAACTCCCGCTTGTTGACCCTTTGCTGTTTGTTTCTCCACTATCAAACCTCACCGCTAGAGTCCGATGGTTGTAAAATTCGATTATCCTTTAGGCAAATAAGTCCCGCAGAAACCCAACCTCGTTCCAGGGAATCATTTTCTCGCAAGGACTTTGCCACTCAAAACTGCCCGTCGGCGATGGTTAAGTTTATTTTACCAAGGAAGAAATTGGAAAACCGGTAAGAGAGGCCCTTGGAAAATTGTACGAATTAAAGGTTTAAGAGCAAGAGTTTGTTTTAATTGATTTGAAGAGCGTTTTTTTTTTTTCTTGAATGGCACTGGAAGTAGGACATCCAAGAAAACAAACATCCATTTATTCAGTAAATTAATCCAAACAAATAAGCTTCAGAAGTTGTTTTGGGGATCATTTGGGTTCAATGTTAATCGAGATTTTAGGGTGATCAATCGGTTGAAGTGTTGTTCAGTGTTGGTGTGTCAATGGTAGGACTTGTATGAAGCATTTCCGCTTTGAGAATCGAGAAGAGAATTGGAAATCTGGTGGCAATTCTGATACTTAAGAACCACTCGATTGTAATTGAATTATCGAATCAAGAAGTCATTTAAACTTTTGGCACAGCATGCAAAATTTGGTGTTTCTAAAGGTCAATTTGATGGGGTTTTAATCCACATGACATTTATAAAATCCTAACAGCAGTGACATGTTCTCGAATTTCATTTACAAACAGATAATGCTCATGTTAAAACTAAGAACATTTTTTCCCCATTGTCTAGATCAAGATGCACAACGCATCCATCGAAAACAACAGTTGCATAAACTTTCACGCGCGCTCCTGTCTGGTCCACAATGTATCGAATGACGTAATATGACGCAAATCGCTCCTCGATCATCGAATGATGCGTCCGCGTGATAGAAGCAGATCAGGCCGGTAAGGTGTCAAATTTCGGCCACATGTGCGCACACACGCTGCAGCTGAAAATCAAATTTGTTCGTCTTTTGAGTTTTCCATAAAACACACAGCAAAGTGGGAAAATGGCACCAGGGGCGAAAATGATCTCGTGGGACACGTTGCAGGTTGTGCTCTTCAATATTTGTCAAGTACTGAGCACGAAGCACTTGTGGTCCCCAGAAAAAAGTTGCTTTAAAAAAAGGTGTTTGAATCAATGACAAGCGCATTTTTTACTCCTACTGTCAATCGTGAAGCTGAACTTTACATGCAGCTGACGCATGTCAGGATATGGTTGATTGATTTTGGAATGTTGAAAAATATATTAATTGCTTCTGCTGTACTTTCCACCGTACCAGAAGGAAATATCTTCTAATGAAATCAAAATACCATATAATAATATTTATAATACCGTTGAATGGGCTTTTAAAACATGTCATTAATTGTATAATTCAATTACGATACCCATAGTTATGCATTCCTAGCGGTTTGGGTTGTCATTGTGTTGTAATCCGCAATGTAGCGAGACCCTTTCATTATGGTAAACCCGAGTAATCCAAACCTAAACTATCACCTCCAGATAAGATCTACGACCCATGTCCTGGTGGTGAACGATCCCCAAACAGAACCCCGTACCGACGGGGTTTTTCATCTTATCGGCAACATCAAATAAATATAAAAACAGGGAAAAACAGCCTTCTATTACCACCCTTGGCAGTTGATATTGCTCAGCATTGGCAAGCACATCCTTTCTCGGGAGGTGATGGAGGTTGTAATGAAAACCACGCACGCCAACGAAAAACCGACATCGAGGTGACAGGGACATTAGCGTCGACCATTACACATCATCAGTGCCGGAAGTGAGCAATGAGTCAGCACCGCGGCACACCGTTGCCCAACGATAGCCCCCTTGCAACTGATCTCGCGCTGACACGTGGGTCTGTTTGTTGACGCGTGTTGTACCAGTTTCGATGTACGCTATTGCGGTAGGGTGAATTAAATTATCTTTTTTTTACGACATCAACACCTGCCGGCGAGCTGGATTGGACCGTGGTCTAATTTCTGTGGTTGCGTTGGTCCCTTTTTTTCGATGTAGGAGAGTTTTGGCCACCGAGAAGGATTGTAGCTTATTGGCTTTTTCGGTGCTTGATGGAGAGGTGTGACGCCTTGCTTACCGTATTTATTTGGTATCGTAACACATTATTCATCATTGTCGATTTGATGAATTGTGTTTGAACTAAGATAGCACTAGAGAAATGTGGTAAATGCTAGGCAATTATTGAGATGATACCACACTATACTAATAAACCGATAAAGAGTTGGTAGCTCTCCTTATCTTCAAAAGATATAATAAATCATAAACTTACCAACTGAATTCTCGATTGGATCTCTAATGCATACGAGTGACCCAAAATATTCAAAAATTCCGTTCCAATTCCAACGTGATTGAGACACTTATCAGCCATCAGCGCTCAAATGATTCCCGAAAGCCAAAGTGACAAAGTTTAAGCATGAAGAAGGGCTTCATCTACTTGATTGGGACATCCTAAGCAAACCCTCATCATTTGGTTAGATGTTGAGGTCTTGAACCGCTACCGAACGATGGCGTCGGTGATGGCGAATGTCAACAACTTTTAATTGATGTCTTCTCCTGCAGAATGGTGTGGTCACTGAAGTGTCTCCTATTAGGGGACGTGATGAGGTCGTACGTGCTCACCAGTACCAGCACTCCGAAGTTGCTTCCAGCTTTATCGCAATCCATTAATGCTTAGGGACATATGGGACGGGAGCGTGCTACATCCGTTCGAATATGTTTGCGTGGCATTCAAATATCTCGCTTAATAAGCCGCTTTTCTCATACATCTACAGACACACCCGCAAGGGTACGACGAAAAACTAAGTCTCCAAAATAGGTTCTTCTAAATACGAACTAAATCAGACCCTCGGCGCGTAGGATATTGACGAACCCGTGGCACTTATGCGAGGTGAAACATTGGGACGCAAAAGGCTCATCACTCATCGCATGACAACTCTCATCATCGCATCATTGCGCCCGGTAGAACCGTTTTGCCGTGTACGTAAGAAAACCCCAAAGCTTAGAATTGCATACCGTCGGACGGTTGGGTGTGAGCCATTTCCAATCCATTTAACTCGAGCAATGAGAAACGAAATTGACGACCGAACACCGATGAGCGATGAGCATCGGTGGCACGATTGTAACTCCCTCGCCTTTGCTAGACATCGCTTACGGGCAAATGAAATTGTCCCTCCCTCGGTTCCGGATTTGGACGGTAGAGCTGTTTGCGGAAGAAAGTTGATCTGCACCAGTGAACCGTGGACGATGGATCATCATCACCACTCCACGTCCGGCTTCGGGTCTCGCAAACCCCCAGGATGGTGTGGAGGATGCGCGAAGCTTTTATCGGAATTGTGTCCACTCGTTTCCAGTTTGACGCGCCCGTAAGGATGCGAGCGAGAAGCAAACGTAGCAGAGCGCATCATGTAAGGGCAAATATTTGCCAACTTTCCGTATCTCTGGTCCATCGGTTTCCATCAGAACGTACGTTCTGCGCCGGCTGCCTTCTAGGGCCCGTGTCCCGGCGGTCTGTTCGTCGAACTTTTACTCGTCCCCATCATTCCCCGGTGTGTTTGTGGTGTAGTGGCGCACTGAGGGAAAATAGATTTTAGGATAAAACCACATCCGATAAGCACTCGGCATTTGTGGCAGAAGTGCTACACGGGATTACGATTCTTTCCGATCCCGGCCACTTCTTTGCTCATTTCGTGCCGGTTTGTGATGGGTTAGGACTGGAAGTGTTAATTGCACGATAAACATCTCGGAAAGTGTTGCACTTGTGTTCATATTACGGTCTGGAGTTCTAGCGCCCGGAAGGAACGGTGCATTTCTTGCGTTGGTAAATAATTGTACAGCACAGACAGTGACTTAAATGTACTTAAAACATATTGCATTCTTTGAAGGGTGTTTGTATGTTTGTAAAATGCACTGGAGTTCCATAAGCAACCTGATTCCACACAGTTCCAGCCATGTTAGTGTCGAAACATAGACAAAGTTGTAAAGATAATATAAAGCAAACTTTAAGATAGATATCCCGTTCTGCAAATTCATATTTTGCACCCGCAGGGCATTCCGTCAACTCGGAGTAATGCACCTCAATTCATTTAAACCAATCCAATCCAGGCAAAACACCAGCAAGTGACAGTTTTATCTCCGGGTGACACCGACACTCAACCTCAAACCGGAAAAGTGAAGCTCCAAGGAAAGAAAAAAAAAGACGTCCCCGGTAGGGATAAGGGAAGGATGATAAGATTATGCGACTAGAACTTTGTGTTGGTTTTTGTGCCTTTCACCCATTTTGCGTTTTGTACCGAAGTGCAGAAGCTAATTGCATTTCGTGTTCTTTACGGGTGCTTCATCATCGCGGTAGGGCTTTTTACTTATCAACTGATGTTGACGCGTTTTTTTTACGTTGCTGCTTGCTGTTGTTGTTGTGTTCTTTCATCCTTTGCATGCACTTGGGATAGTGGTTAGGACGAAGGATGGAAGGACTCGCGCGAGATGTGATTTCCGTTTGCCACATACCCTAGAAAATCTAGGCTATGCAATGCCAGACTTTGACATGACGACCGTACCCACCCACTTGTTAACGAACCGTGACTAAAAGCTGGAAAAGCCGGAACCTTCCTTCCCGTGTATGGGACCATTTGTTGGTTGTTTTTGTCGACGTCTCCATGTGGCAGCGTCTTTGTGCATCTCTGCCAACAAACAGGAAGGTTTAACAGCTAATTACACGCCACAGGGCTGTTGGTGGCGTTAGAGAAATGATCAAACAACACGTGTAAGGTTAATCAAACATACAGAACTAAAAGCTTGCTAAAGTTGTTTAATTATTGCACTACATTAAACCAAAACGTCCAAACATGAAACAATAAATAAGAGTAACGTATTATTCAACTCCAACACGACCACGTCAGGAACTCGGCAAAAGCAACCCGCAATGTGAGGTTTCGACTCCGTGACTTACCTGTGCGCCGGTTTATATGTCTGTATCCGAGCTTTTTTTTGTGTCTGCATGTGTTTGGCCCGTATGTTCGTGATGCACAAGCCGGAAAGTTGTCCGGAGTCAACCGCCAATGATCCGAACAGTGTCGTCGCTTCCGTAGTATGATGCACACGGTTGAATTCCGTTCGTTGCACACACACCGGGTGCACCAAAGTACCGCATCGAAACCGACTGAACGATGGCTGACGTTATTAGCTCGGTGCCTGGATGCAATACTTTTTTCCTGGACGCTTTTCTCTTCCTGCTTTTCATCTCACCACACTGCACCACCTTAAGCGTCACCGATATATCTTGCTGCGTTTTTTTTTCCTTCCTCGACCACCCATGCCCAGTGTCTCATTCGTTCAAAGCCATTTGCAAACTTCGTCCCTTTTTTGCGTTTTGCCGTTGGAACGTTCTCGTCTGACGTTCTTGCCAACGAGAAGAAACACTTCCAACAGCGGTAGCAGCATTACGGACAACGCCTGCCTGCTACCGGCCGGAGATCCGAGCCAGAACCGGACCATGCATGAACGCGTCACGAGTTGGCCCCCGATAAGATAGGCTTCTGTGTACGAGCACACAACTCGAAATTGACTTGACCGGTCGAGCGAAGGTGCAAGTCGTTTGTTTGGACCGTTTTTTTTCCTCCTTTGGTTTGGGTTTTCCTCTGTTCTGTTTGTCGTGCCATCGAGAAGGAACATTAAAATATGCAACGCTTCTCGGATGAATGTGTTTGGAAGTGTTTGGAACATCTTGTGGATTTGGATCCGCTCCCGGGTTGGCTTATCGTACAGAAACATTGTAGAACAGTACTTAATTAGCTGGTTTTTAGTTGATGTTTTATCTCGGCGAGATAAAATGCTTGTAGCTCGATTCCGGTAGCATGCCGGTTGGGGTTGAGAAATTCATTTCGACTGAAATGTACATAATTTAGCAATTTTTAAATAAAGATAAGAATAAGAGTACTCAAAGTGATAGTACCTTTATATTTCCAAATTAAAGAACTCGGCCCAATTGGAATGTCTCAATCCATTTAAAACCTATAGCACGTTCATCGTAAACTATTCACCTCGTAGATTTTCTTGCTTCCGGATCTTTTTGTTTTTTTTTTTGGCCAACCATTAGTGCTGTTTTCTGTTTTTAGCTCCCGCCTTGCGGCAATGGTTACATCCTATAATTTAAATGCAACTTTGAACGTGCAGCATTACGAAAAGAAAGTCTGCTAAAAATCCCTACCAAACACGGGGAATAAAAACCGCAAAGTGCAACATTTTCCGCTGCTGGTCGAAATGAATTGGCTCGCTGCTTGGTAGCTTTTGAAAAAGTGGGTAAAAAAAGGAAGCAACTGCCCAAACTATTGCTATTTAGAAGTTACACCGTGTGTGTGAGCATGGGTGACGGTAGTTTATGGCGCAGCAGCTACCCGGGCGCTGGTTCAGGGTTTCGAAGCACGTCCGCTGGGTTGATAAAAATATTGGAGAAGGCAGCCAACCTATTCCTGTGTGTACACAGTCCAACGCGCCTTGGTTGGCAGGGGATATTCCAATCTAGCTAGCAATTGTGTTTTGGACGGTCAGGTTTTACGAATTCTGGTAGCGCAGATAGCTTTTTTTTCTGCGGTGTTGGAACATGTCAGGCAGATTCAGGGAAGATGTGCCGGTACAAAACTAGAACTATTGACGACAATACATCGCGCTGAGGTGGTTAGACCGTACGCTTAGGGACTTTGAGGGAACTTCCCTATCATTTGAATGGGACATCTTCTTTAGCGGACGTAAAAGAAGCCGGTTGTAGGAGACTGCAAATCAATAAGTTCAATTTCCGAACGTACCCACACACGGTTCGGCTGCATTCGGCTAAACCGTGAACCAATCATCCCGGATTATGGCCGTTCTTGTTAGTTGATTACAGTTGGTTGACAATCGAAACCTGCTGCGCTATTCATGCCGGCCCAGACAGTAGCGTGGTAGTTGGTCCCTGTGGATCACCTCTGGAGATAAAAAAATCTCTGATACCTAGGCGGTGACGTGTATTGCACCGAGCGGAACCTTTAGATAACTGGGGAGTGGGTGAAGATTATGGCAGCAAGGCCACCTTAGCGTAAAGTTGAATGGTGGCTGATTTTTCATACCATCACCGCGATTCTTCCGACCTTCAAAAGGGAGGGGACACCTTACAAATGTGCCTAACTTTGAGCGTCTTTTCGAGACTAAACAAATCCTACTAACGAGCTGCTGCGATGGCGAAACCGGGAAAGTTCATCCGCAGTTCCTGGTTCGTTACCAAGAGTGCAGAAGGTGAAGGAGAGTCCACACTCACTCCAAAAAAACAGCGAAATCTGTTACACCAATCTTTTGCTTGCGTTCGATCGATGTCAATATTTGACATTGCAGCAAATTCCGCATCCTTCTTAGTTTCTTTCTTCTCCAGTTCGCTCACTCTTCTGCTCGGTTCTTTCTCCGTACGTTTGCTTAACCTCCGCTCCCGAGGGGTTGAGGGTGATAATTTGAGAAACTGCATGTCACTGCAGCACCGAGCGTGTGGAAGCTGCCAGAAGGATGACAACGTCGTCGTCATCGTCATCGTGTGCCTCCATCCGTTACTATGGTGGCCAACCTCTTCCGGACGGCAAAAGGAGCAGCCGGTTCGTTAAACGGCTTCATTATTTTGTGATTATCTTGCTGCTGACAGCCGGCGTTGGCTACTGGGAAGACGGTTTCGGGCTCACCGTCCGCGACATCGAGGCGCCCTGCCCGGTAGCTCAAATGAAGAGGTAATCCCGTTGGCGTTAGTCAATTAAATATCCACAACGTACCGTGGGCCATCGGGGTGGGCAGGGTATTGCAAACGAAGCGTCGGTGTCGTCGGTAGGATTAGCCCGTTTCCTTGCTCGGACGGGACGCCTTCGCTTACTGCGTTTGGCAAAATATGCGGGACTGTTGTCCGATTGGATTTTACTTACTTCAACACACGATTTGAATGCGATCTGGCTGCTGGAAACAGAACTGTAGGGGAGTGCCAGATCCCCTCGTAGGATGACTCGTAGGATTATGTTTGACAATAATGAGGCATTCGAAGATGGAACGTCGAACAGGCTTTTGATCATACAAATTGGTAAAATGCTTTGCCTGGCTCTTCAATAATCAATTAAACGTGAATTAATTTTCGTTAAATTGTGCAAAAACTTCCAACCAACCTTCAATCGTTCAATAAGTGCGAGCGTTGGAGTTTACGCACTTCCAACAATGGAGAACAATTTGTAGGGAGGCAAGATAACGCCAGAAATTCAATTTTGCCCCAGTGGAGTTTCTCTGAATGGTTGATAAATTATCGCCTAACAATGTTGTAATACGGTGTTGTAAGGTCTATGATTAAATAATAAACACAATCGAATCTTCCAACCGCAAAACCGAAAGCCCACAATGCCCGCTGCCATTCCCAAAGCTATTGCTACTAATCGGTGAAAATCGGTTTCCACCTTTCGGGATTGTGGCCAATTTCGTACATAATTCGCCACCAACTTCGAGCTTTATTTCTCCTCCATTTCTTGCTTCTAGAACCTGTTCAGGTTTTCTGCTTCCCAAGCATTTTGCTGATGATTGAAGTTGGAATCTTTGTTTGTTGCGGTACAGTTGTCGGAACCTCCGTGTAGAGCGTTGTGCGTAAACAATCGTTACAGGGTTATGGTGTTGAACCCCGGGTGTACCGGGGTGGGTTTTTTGAATGGGCACTACGGGAACTAAACCCCCAGCATGAGCAACTAAATGACGATGATGCAGCGAAAAGGCCGACTCAATTGACCAAAAATGATAATAATTGTACTTGATTGGCGAGAGAATTTCCCAGACAATTTTTACCTCCCACCACACTTCCGTAACTTCTAGCCCCAATGTTCTTATTGGGCTACTTCTTGCGGAGCAGATGGCCCTCTCGGGACCGGGATGTGGATGAGCTTCTAAAGATGCTTTGGGTGAATGTTGGTGTGGCGCTATAATTAGCGGAAACGTTCCGAAGCGATTGAGTTCCTCTGGTAAGTGTCAGCCCCAGCCAACCCGGGACCACCCCATCCAGATGCGCTAACCGTGGATGTGATTGTCGTTTCTTAATTGAGTATGATTTATCGCTTCCTAGCCTGGTGTCTGGTCCTCGGTGCCAGAAGACATTGTTCGGTACAAGTGTTCTGCGATAAAGCAAGATCTCTTAATCCACGATCGCCAGCCCCGAAACGCCACGTAGAGAAGCAGTCGCAATCGACAAAACTGTCATATCGGGTGGATTTGTTCCGATATCTCATTTGAATTTCTGAAAACCGGCCTCATCGGCTAAACCCTTTGTGTGACCGGCGGTAAGCAGTCAAAACAGTCGTAAGCTTATCGAACGAACACACGTCAAGCCGGCTATCTGCTTTGTGCTGTGGCTACCCACGGTCAAAACCGCCAGTCAGCAGGACGGGGTGCTTCTAATCGGCTTCAAAATGGTGTTCGGAGCTGGTTCGTCCGCCCCGGGGAGAAGCAGAAATCTGACAAAAGTGACGATGTTTGCGTTTGCCTTTCACAAATCACTAGTAACAAGCTGTTGGAATTTGGCCGTTGATGAGCTTTTGTTCCGTCTGCTTGGCTGTGTCGTAATTTCTACACGTAATCGTGGCACACCAGCTGGAGGAAAGAAAAACCTTGACAGATACAACATTAAGCAAAGAGCAAACGAACAACGTTGGTATAGGTCGCAAGAAGAAACAGCTAGAACTTTTGTACTAGAGCGAACCTAGAACTTGGAAGAACGCGAATGGCGCGAGAAGAAACGAAAAAAAAACCTGCCAAACCATGTTTGGCCTCACGCTTTTTCGGGGTGAACTTCGTTTGTTCGAAGATGTACGCTTCGTCCAGTCGGCACAATACTTCCAAGGCGTGCTTCCCGAGTTCGTGATCGGCTACAAAAGTCATTCCAGTTGGTCGGACAGCGGTTCCGTCTTCCCCATGCGATAGCATCGACGGCGTGGTGCAATCGTTTGTTTTATCTTTCAAATGATTTTATGTTTGTTCCCAAAATTGGATAATATATGCTTTCGAGGCACCTCGACGGACCATTCATACTTCTCCTTTCCCCTTCCCCTCTGCTATTCAAAACAACCCTGGAACTCAAAAACGAGTTCTCGTTTGCTAGCTGCGCCGCCGTACAGCGCAAAAGCCCGAAAGCGCGTCGGTTAACGAGATCACAATTCTGACAACGGTTGATTAAGTTGCTCGTCGATCGGGGGCCCCGGGTTTGGGGAAGCTACTGAACCCCCCGCTTCAGCTTTTCCCGCAGGTGAATAGGAGGAACACGGCGCGGAGAAGCTAACGATGTCCGCCCCAACCAGACTGGTGGATTAGCGAGCGATCGCGGAGGATGAGCTCGTGGGGATTCTTCCAAATTCGCTTTCCTGGGTCCGAAATTCGCATATTTCGCTGTGGGAGAGAGGGAGGGAACGCAGGGTGAGCAATCGGATGTTTATGCAAATTGAATTTCAGAATCAATTCACCGGGAAGAAGGAAACGTTGAAGCAACCAACCAACAAAGGCAAAAGAAAAAAAAAGGTTAACCCGCGTCAGCTTTAGATTCTTCCCTGAGTGCCTTCGTTTTTTCTTTTTTTTTTTGGGGTACCAACGCAGCGGCTGACGAAGTTGTTTCGTTTCGCTCACACTTTGACTGCAGTCAGTACCAAAAGTTTAAGTGCAACGCTTGATTGCCGACGCCGGAAAGTTTGCCGGATTTAAGGCAAGTGCCTGGCGGAACTTCTTGCGCGGAACCAAAAATGCAGCACCCGCGATCTTATGCGTCTTGCGCTTGTTCGCCAAAACTTTGTGCCTGAGCATCCGCCTGAAGTGTAGTTCGTTCAAGTGTAATGAAGTCAGAGTGAGCTAAGAAGTAAGTGGTTTAAAATGGTTTTACTAAACTCCCTGGATGCCATTAGTGGGGCGTCTAAGCTGGAACAAATTTTGCGTTTACCGGCATGTAATATAAGGCAGTTGTAGAACAAATGATTAAAAGTGACTCCCTTCTTCTGAAGCTGATCGATAATCGGGGAAATAAATAGGAAATGAAAAATAAATAATTCACACCGTTTCGGTCACTTCACGCTGCACTTAATTTAGCGTTTTGCCTTATTAATGCTCTCTCCCGTGTTTCAAAATTATATATTTATGGATGAGTAAATTGGTAAAATTTCGAACCCCAATAAATTTGACTCTAACGACGGGCAAGTACACCGAGTTGATTATTAGCCAAATTGATCCTGTCGCTGATTTTTAACAAAGCTCACTAATTCACGCTGCTCATTAGGGTGCTGTTTGAGCGCTGTTAATTAAAATCGTTTCCATGCCTGCATCCACCGGTGCGTGGTGATTGCAAAATTGCAATTGGTACCTTCCGTTTATTGTTTGCCTATTTGCTAAACACATATGAAGCTTACTTTACGGGTAATTAAATTTGATTGCATCGATTTGGTGCACCAACAGGAGGATAGTTTTTTTTTTATTTTGTGTTCGAATCGAATTATGTCTCATTTCAAGCCACAACCACACTAACGATGTACAATGTTGATAATTGTGTCTGTAGTTCTATTCCACAACATGGGTTTGCCTATGTTGAATTTCTAACCGCGAGCACCAAACAAATCAAACCGCTGACCGGCGCTTATTTACTTTATTCCTCAATGGAGTTACCTAGCATGTGTCGGGTTTTTAATCACAAATATAGTGAATATGGAGCAGGTTTTTTTTCCTGTAACGATTCCCAATAAAAAGATGATATGACAAATATCGTAAAAATCACACCAACTCGATCGGAGAGCCATAAAGCGCTTACATTGGTACTCGCGTGTAGAAAGCGCTGTAAAATGTGTCCGAACAGAACTGTTACCGACGCTGGAAAACGGACGAACCAAAGCGGAGAGAGCGTTGAAAAACTAGAATGAAACGTTCTAGCCATTGAGCACCACGGTTGGTAAATATTTGTTCATTACTTGTTCGTGTTTTGTGTGGATGGGTATTTTCCTAGAGATCGTCGACGTTTGTAAGGGTGGGACCCGGCCACGGGAACGACCCACCTGCCTCCGGTGGTTTGACAGCATAACCGAACCGGATGAAAAGCGGATCGAACCGCAGAACAGCAGCAGTAGTAGCACAGTGGCATACTGCACCAGACACCCTGCCGATGGCCTAAATTCGCGAGCCCGAAAACAAGCGAACTAAATGGCGCCCCGGCCACCATTCCGATCTGTGGGGCTGGAGCTTTGGCACAAGGATGGTGTCGTTAGGGGAATTCCTAACAAATTTAGCATCATTTCGTGAATTTCGCCGGGCATCCTCGATGGACCACCGTTTTCCGACGCCGAAAAAGCAAAACCCCAAAAACCGAAACCGTAAAGGTGAGCGTGGGCACCGGTGTCGATGCAGTCAAGCGTGGTGCTGACAAAAACAGGAACTCTGGTACGGATTGATAAGTTCGGTGGATGGGATGATCGTTTTGTGTGTTCTTTTTTGCGATCTTTGCATATTTTTATAGCCAAAGATCGTTTGACAAATGGAGCCTGCATATTGTATAATGTATTATTCTCAGCTTTACATGTTCAGCCCCAAATAAACGTATCACTCTGTTCGTACCATTCAAACCGTACCTTCAAGTGCTGCAGTTGATTGGACCGCCGTCGAGTTGCAGTGCTCGCGCGAGCTGCGATTGCCACTGTGACCGACAACCGCAAATGCAATGGCAAACGGTGTCATCTGCTGCTTGCAACTGCGGCGCCACCGTAAATTGAAACTTGCGCCATCGCGTTTGTACGGGCCCGGCGTTTTCCGGAAGCCAGTAAACTTAGAGCCATATCCTGGCGCTTGCCAGCAGGCGGAAGGACGAATGACACGAATCCCGCTTTTCGGTCCCAGTTGCAGTCACGGCGAATTGTCCAAAGTTTGCTGGTGGTGTGTGTGTGTGTGCACAGCAAGATACCCGGGAGATCGGGATCGGAGACGAGAGCCAAACAGTCACCGTAGAGTAGTAGGGTGTCCGCGCGCGTTTAAAAGCTGAGGAAGAAAAACGACGAATAATTTGATAAGTGTCACCGAGTGGCGATATTTTTGGTCGTTGGTTTTGGATTTCCCATCCATCGCGCACCACACGCTGTTTCTCGAGCGGGACGAAGCATTTTTATTCCACTCATGGGGTGGGAAAACTCACCGGAAGCAGCCATTGGCGCATCCAAGTAGTGGAACACAGAAGATGGAGCCGGGAGGATAGTATTTTCCTAGGGACGTAATTTTCCAGCTTCCCAGCTTCCTTTTGTCAGCAGCGCAGGGAAGTCGGAAGGAATAAATTTACATAATGGAATTATGAATGACAATGCGATAGCGGTGTGAGTTTCCGCCTGTCCATTCGCGATTCAATTGACATCGATTAACATCACCGGATAAGAGAGATACAGACAGCGAGACTAAGTAGAAGTGGAGTGGGTCTTTTATTCCCGCGTCAAGATGTTCCCAATTGGATCATATTGCAGTGAGTGTGGAGAGAGCTTGCAATGAACTTTAAGTGAGGATTTTCCCAAAGTGTCGTTTGTCAACGGGGCCCGAAACGACATTGGGGCAATATTTCAATATTATGATGACTTGTAAATTTAGTCTCATGACACACGGAATTAAGGAGTTCTGGTGAGAGCTCTTGTTCTTGGTCAAAAGACCTGTTATATTAGGGACATCAATGTAAATGAATATACCTTCCATGACATATATCACAAAACTTACCAAATGAGATTCGAACCACATGCGTCGGTGTACCAGACCGAACATCGGAGTGTTAAACCATCGATCCTCCTCGTCAGTATGCGTGTTAAAACCTAATATGATCCTTGGGTGTATCCATATTTTGTACTTCCTTTGAGTGCCATTAACTAATGAATTTTATTGAGCTTCTTTCGAATCTTATACCAAACATAACTCGGTAGAATTAATTGTCCATTTATTCTGCCATGTTTATTTTGCAGCTGATAAATATATTTACACGAAAAAAAACATGAACAACACACCATGTACTTAAATTTCACACATTTATTTGTCTCTTTAACTCATAAAGTGTGTATGTGGCGAGGCAATGAGAAAAAAAACAATTCCCGCTCCACACAAATCCGGTTTCCCGCAGCGACGTTTCAAGTTTCCTGGCAAGTGTCAAACGGCACACAAAATATCACACATCGAGTGAGACACTACAGTTTTAAGCTTAACCAGGGAGAATGGAGTGTGTGTCTGGAAAGGATTGGTTCGTGCAACCAGCGCCATCTGATGCCGATCAATCAAAATCCCTGGTACGGTCGTTCGAACCGGTGCCTTCGATCAGATTCGCACTATTTGGGGTGCATTCGGCTGTACATCGGGTTACAAACCGGGTAAGGGACACATGGGGGAAGAGAGCGAGAAAAGGCGAATATACCAACCAGTATCAAATGGCGAAGATGGCGGGAAAAGCATCACATCACGGCCTTCATTTCAATGTCAGACATTAAACGCGAAGGACCCCACGGGTGCCTTTTAAAAAAACACACACCCAGCAGCAACAGAACAAAACGTGGCACAATCTTCCTTCCCTCCGGTTCAGATATGGTAGTATGGAGTTGGTCTTATTTATTAACTGGGCTTTTTCTTCGTCTTTGGTCGATGCTGTGAGTTCCCATCGTGAGTCTGTCGTTAGGTGTTTGGTTGCTTGCTTCCTTCAGAACCCCTTGTTTCTTTTTTCGGCGGATGTCTTGCACCATGTGTCTTTTTGCCCGTAAGTGAGCGAAGATAAATGGTTTGGAAAATAAAAATTAATTTTGCCCTCCGTTTACGCTGTGCGCTCCACATGCTGGTCGTTCGAAGTTGGAACGTCGCAGTGCATGTTTCAAACGCAACACGAGACAACGCATCCATTCCCGGAGACTCCTTGCACCGTGGCCACACGGTCCAAACGAGCTTTGGATTTATGTTTCCGATAGTCATCGGGTACGATGTCCTCCGTCCGTTTCTTCACCGCGGGTATCTGAACAAGGCGTGCTCAGTTTTTCGGGAGGACCGGACGATATGATCTCGTGTGAGTTTTTGGGGAAATGCCAGTGGAGGCACGGAATCGAGACGAGATTATGATAGTTTTCAACCAATGTACAAATTGTTTAGATGATTCTTTTTTCCCTCTCCTGGTCAGCATCCGGGGTGGGGGATAAAACACTCCACGGTGGGCCTCGATGAAGCTGCTGCATCCGTATAAACAAACCGTTCCTCTTGGACACACGCTCGGAACGCTGCAGACACAGCATGCGTGCGTGTTTTCCCAAAAACGGATCGAATGTACCACCATTTTCAAACGACCAGGGTGGGGAATGGGGAGATGATTTGTTTAATTGTTTCCCTTCGCGTTTATTTCACTCGGCTCGATCGGGCGCGGTATTGATTTTCAATTTTGAATCTATCATTCCGTTAGTGTCGCTTCGTTTGCGTTTGCTTTCGTGCTGTTACGGGCGCGAAGTTATTAATCTTCGATCACGATCGTTCGAAACCGTCGCGAAACACTCGTCATGTGTTTTTACGTGTGCATTCGGTGTGGATTGGATGGATTGTTTTTGTGACCCGTTGGCGTACGCTTGATAGCCGATTGAGTGGAAAACGGACGTACAGTTGGTTTAAAATTTATCGATCGATCAACATTTAAAATCTGAACCCTCAATCGAGTTGAAGATTGAGTGTGGCGAAGTGAGTTTTTATAGATTTTCCAGAGAAGTTACGGGATTGTTTTAATGTCCCTTTTTAAAGCGCCAAATTTTTTAATTCCCTTGAGTTAATGGTATATCTTTTAAACAATTCAACACAGTACCACCCAACTGCACATAAATATTTATTTACGCATTTACGCCTCCACAACTTCCCAGCCAAACGTACGCATTAATTGCAAAATGCTTTACTGTGTGTGTTTTTTTTTTAATTTGCATACCGGGGCGTCATTTCGTGCGCTAATGAAATTAACTTTCTGCCCCGATTGGCAAATGGCAGATGACAGATGATGACAGCACGCTAAATCTCTCCGCCACTGCCGGCCTTTAATGCCTTTAGATTTATCACACCGCGCGGCCATTGCCTGGTGTGTTTTGCCTGTTTTTAATCACAAACCGCACCGCACAATGCTCCTGCTGAGAATGTAATCGAATAAATCTTACCAACCAACGAAACAAACGACACACAAAAAAACCCTTTTACAAACGCCTGGTTTGTGTGCGGCAGATCAAATCGCCCTAAACCTCTCTCGAAGCCGTTGTGACGAGGGTGTATGGTGACGCAAAGAAAGGAGATATTTGGAAAAAAAACCCCGAAATCTTGTGCAAAGATGCTGAATCCTTTTATGGTGGTGGTAGATTTGAATTCAATTTTTACTGCGCACGATGGAAAAGTGAGCAGGAAAATGCTACCGAACATAAAACCCAACTCTGGAATAGGGGAAGAAATGAGGGTAGGGCACTGGGGTAGTCAAAGTGTTGTAAAACGGCTTTGCAAGTGGATTTGGTTTCGCATGTCGTCACGGCATTGTACAGCTAGCGTAGGGCGTCCGGATTACGAGGCATCTTATCAAATATTCATGAAGTAATTGTCGTCTGCTTGTCTGGTGCGACAGGCAGCGGCTTTTATTCGCGCTATCACTTCCCGTGGACATGGTTACTTACCATCCGGCCACAGAATTGTGTGGCGGATTTGGTATGGATACTCCGGCTTCTGGCAGGCAGTTGACATTGGAAGAGGATCTCGTGCGCTCCACGAGTGGGATTATGGGGATTTTGTATCGCGGTGAAAGAAATCGTGTCGACAAATGAAAACCAAGCTTTATTTATAGCCATTTGAGGAAACTTTTCTTTCTTTCGACTTGGTTGCCACTTTTAACACGGTTTCATCGAAAACAAAGTCCAAAATCGGTAATGACATAAGTTTTCTAACACCTCCATAAACATTCGCAACCCGGTTCAACATCTAATTGGCCAGCGTCAGTATCGTTTCCTCCCCTTCAAACGGAAGAACTCCAATTCCCAGCTGTTTGCCGACTTGATGGCGAACCGTGACGAATTGGATAAGTAACACGAAAGTAAATGCTAAACTTTTGCGCCGCTTTCCCGAAAAGTAATTGCAGCTGCAAGATCAAAGGGCGCACCGGCGCGGATGCCGTTGTTTGATGACAATTTTGTTTGCTTAAATTCGCTGATTAACCATCATCACCGGCGTTGCCTCGCAAAAGAGATGAAGACGTTCTTTGGCAAAGTTTAGACGTGATAGGCCTCCGAAGCCGTGGAAGAACTGCCCGGCTTTCGATGCGGCGACTGATTTTCATGTGCAAACAGCAAAGCCTGCATGGTGCGATTCAACTTGTCACCTTCGGGAGCGTAGCCATTTTGGGTTTGTGTTATTCCCGCTTGATGTTTAAATTACGTTAAAACTTTACACGACACTCGGCTGCTCAAGAGCAGAACCTTAGCACAACGCATTAGAAGGAAAATATAACACCTATCCCGGAATTCGCGCTGGCTAAAGTGTTCCAGCGCCAGTCGGCGTTCCGGCGGATGTCAAGTACCACCGGGTGACACTTCAACATCGACACAGGTGATATCAGGTAAGGATGCACCGGATGTCGGACCTACGGGAACGGGAAGCCAAGCTCTTACGCTATGAGCCAACACCACTCCAACAATGTACCGTGGTTTTAAGCTCTTGTTGATTTCACCCCTGAAGTGCCTTTGTGACGGGGTTTTCTTGCTTTGCTAAAACGCTCTTCAAATGCGGTATAGTGATTATTGTAGGCTCAGCAGAATTTTTAAAAGTCAAGTAAGATCTCAGGAGATGCTTTGAAGATTATGGAGAGCCGTGTGAGTGAATTTTAATTCTCGTTGGAGTTTTCTGCAAAAACAACTGTAATGAATTTTAAATTTTCACTTTGAAAGGTTAAAAATAATCCATTTCCTATGTCTGTTATATTTTTAAATGAGAAAAACACGAAAAGACTAACCTCAGCACGTGATTGACGCACGTAAAGGAAATAAAATAAAATCGCGAAATCATGTCGTTCCATTTGATCACGTCCGGAGAGGCATCCCGAGTTCCGAACACTTACGCTTCAACGTGCAATTCCTTACCGGTGCATCAAGTGTCTTTCTGGGTGCTGGAGATGGCAATGAAGAGAGAGTGAGAAAAAACATGGCACAAACGAGTGATTTATCAATCAATGTACGAGATGATGTTTAAATAATTTCCACAAGACGTTTGTCTTCGGGACACTTTTGCCGTCCAGCATCTAACGAATCTTAAAGCTGCTCGCACCGACAGCGCCAAACGATGACAGAGCCGACGCTGAACCTTTATTTGCGACGGTTTAATGCCACAACATGCGTACATTCGCTGTGCTGTGAGGCTGTTTCGAACGTTAATGCTGTTAGGGATCATCCATGTACTACGAAACGCTGGTAGGGAGGGGTGAAGGGGAGTGTGTTTCTTGCGTTACGGTATGGTACAAGAAATAAAATGATCTTAAAACACACTTTTTCCTTTATAAGTATTAAAAAAAAACTAGTATAGAGATTTTGAGTGATGGTGTTGTAGAATCGGCGCTGGATTCTCACACGACCGAACGGGGCCGAAACCCCATCCGGACCGTTCCCCGTAGCAAGAACTGACTATTCTGCAACGTGGTAAAATAAATCTAATACAGCCTGGCCCACATAAACTACAGAAAAAAATGATATTTTTCATACAAAATATTTGTGAAATTTTTCTTGTGCTCTGAAAAATATGGATAATTCTTCATTTTGATAATTTTGATAATTGCACTTCAGTATCTGCAGCCACAACAGCAATTGTGATTGAAGTAAAATGAATGCATTAAATTAATCTTTTCTATTACATTTTTTGCTTGCTTCAGACGTTTCAATGATTTTTCTGACCATTTTATCATCGGCATCCCTCTGTATGCCTTCTGTCTTCGACTTTTATCCTGTTATTTATAAGTTTCCTCTTAATTATCTTCTTCTTCCTTCTTTTTTTACTTTTTTAATCCTGGACTATTGGGTACTTTTGCTAGTAGGGTTTTAGGGTTTTCAACATTTTTTGCTTTTACTAGAGGCAAAAAATGTTGAAATAACTATAATAATAAGATATAATAAGTAATAAGTAAGTAAGTAAGTTACTAATAATAATAAGATATAGCCGATCAAGTTTTTGAAATCTCCTTTCTTCTCGAGAAGTCTTGGAGGCCCTAAGCGTAACGGATGTTTTGCCGTATTGGCCAAGTTGATGGTCTGGAATCTGATTAAGAAAATCATGAGGCCCCCGTTAGATGATTCATGGTAGATAAGTCAATGTCTTCACTCGTATCTTTCTGAAGATTCTGTTCCTGAATCCGACTTTCCTAAGGATCGGAAAAAAAAATCCAATGAAGAGTTTGAAAAATATGTAGAATATAATTTAAACTTACAGTAGAGAGAAAAAGATTTCAAATCCTCAAATTAATTGCGATTCGTAATTATTGGTTGCTCCCTTACTTCACGTGAACCGTGGTGGTCATACCTTCCCAGCACGCGTGGCGACGTTCTTTAGCGAAAATAGCGATGGAAGCAATTCCGCATCGGCCGACAGGGGAAGAAATATTCGAAACATTTAACACCACAGACACTGGGCCGGTGGAATGTTTTTCCCTCTCGCGGTCTGACGAGCAGGAACGGGAGAAAATGTAACATGCATTGTCACGGTGCTGGCACATGATTAGTAGCAATTACTTTATTGTAGTACAAATTGGACAATTACATGCGAATTTTCAACCTTTATCAAAGAGAATCTGTTTAGCTTGAGGACGATGTCCTATATTTCCTCAAAATTAAAGGAAATTATTTTATTTTCATGATTAAATTGGGTTAATTGCTACTTAACTTAATAATTCATTTTTACACTTTTTATGTCACTTAATAAATAATTTCAATCAATACAATCACACTCTCCCAACACACAAAAAAATGAAGGATAACAAATTCCACCTAATTTCTTACACACCTTCCATCAGGGACACTCCACCACCATACCCACTGCCAGTGAGTTATAAAAAAGAAGTTAATTCCAACGTCTTTGCCGTCCCTTTTTTCATGCTCGTGTACACTTTTTGATTATTTATTTAACGACAAACCATAAACGGGAATTACCCTTTCGCGCGATTCTTGAACAATTTGCTGCCCGGCCATGGAATTCAATTCCTCCATTCATTCATCCATCAATCATCGACCGTACAGCAGGAATAATGGGTGCCAGCAACGGTAGCACGCTGTCTAGCATAAGACCTTTTATGGACGCTTTCTTCCGTGCCCTTACAAGTTACAGGCGTGTGCGTCAGGTCAAGCGTATGTACGGTGGCTTCCAAGAGCGTGGATACGTGAAGCTTGACGTGATCGACGGGGTAAATTTGAACATTATGGAAATTTAGCGTCGTATAATCAAAGGGGTTATCGTAAAAGTGGGAAACAGGGTGGTAAATGCGATAATCGTACCGGCGTAATGCAACTAGACACACTTTCTCACTTCAACGGTAACGAAAGGTGTACCCGAGGTAGTCGTATGTACGATAACCGAAAAGATCACCATAAGGCACCGAAGTACGGTTCGAGAATATTTATTGCCGGGGTCCCAAAAACCCAAGAAAAAGAAAAGTACAGGCACGCGTACCGGTTGAAGTGAAGGTTTTACTTCAACTGAATGATAAGTCAGCAAAAGTACGATACGATGCATCATAAATCATGCTTTCCATCATAAAATGGAGAGGGAAAGGAGTTTCGATACAAGGACGTAAGTCATTTATGAACGGTGACAATAAAAGGTTTCTTAAGCCGTTCAATATTTTATACGCTTTTTCCTGTCTCGGAATACTTTGCTAATTATTAAAGCAAATAAAATCACTTTTAAAATTTAACCCTACCTTCTGTTGACGTTCACTCAACACCACAGCACGTGAGATCGATCGGTATTGGGAAATTATTTTCAAAACAGACAAACAACTCCCTGAACGATAGCTTGGGAACACATTTCCGAACATAAACCGGCGTAGATACAAGCTGTGAAAATCCAACCATTCGTACCGTTCAACACCAACAAGCTGTTCCGTTGACTTTTCCGGCTTCCCACTGCTCCCCCGGTGAGTGGAATTCAATTAGCGTGTCGAAATGGTGGCCCTTGACTTTCTTGCGTCCGTTGCGAGCTTTTTGCGTTCCAAACCCACCCGTCAGCGACAAGTATTTGTAATACGTGGAACGGAAGCAGTGCGGAGATAGGGAAATCCTTGGAGTCAATTGTTTGGGGTTTGCCGGGTCGTTGGAAGGCACTGGCAGTAAATTGTGCTCCCCGTTTAACCGTCTCGCTGAGCAAACAAAACATACCCCTGGACGACACACCACACACGCGCGTGGTCCTGAAGCTTATTGGGCGCGAAAGGTTCGACATTCCTGCATCCAAACAGCCTGAGCCTGAGCGTCTAGTCGATGTTGTGTACCTTACAGAAACACCAATTGTTTTTTTTCGGAAGAGCCACCACGTGTGTGGTCGCGGAACGATGCAAACGACAGGCAGACTGTGGGATGGAACACAACAAACACGGGACGGAAACCCAACAGTCTCGTCTGTACCGGTGCTCGAGATGAGTTAATTAATCCCACTAATGCTAAACAACTCTCATGACACGAACGAGGGGGAAGGATGATACAATGGGGCTCGAAACATAACAGAGGGGTTGATGAGTTGCTGTAAGTTATTGCACACAAGATGACTAAAGAAGAGTTTAACAAATGATAATTTATAAAGAATTTTCTTTTCCTTTAAACCCCAGAACTCCTTCTAGCATTGGTTTAAGTTGAGTGTTTTATGAATGTTTAAAATATCTTATCAAGCATCTCTTTTCACTCACTCAGACAGTTGATCCGTTTAAGAACCCAACAAACCTATGCTAATTTCGTAACACTTTTACTCACCTCAACCGCGCAGGATCCGCTTACAACAATCCACGAGCGATCGGAATTTACCAACCAATCCTCAACAATTCCGTGGCGAACAGTTTAACTCCACACTCTCTCCCTTTGGGTTGGAAAATCGCTTTATTCGCATGAAAAACGATCCGAAAACGAATTGCTAATTCACGGCGGTGGTTTGGAAGCAATGTCACGGGTTGGCGTTGTTACCTTGCTGCGGTCGTAAAGTTTTACAACACAGATCATCGACATAAACAGGAGCGAATAAAACAAGGAAAAAAAATCACGCTATCTGCGTTGGCCGGTGGAGATAGCACGGGCTAAATGAACGGGGTGTAATGTTCTGTTTGGAATTTCAAGTGGAAGGTAAAATATCCGAACGCCCGAGTGAGTTAATTGTCGGTCGCTTGGGAACGCCTGGGCTTAGCTGTTGAACGTTCTACATGCGCACACAAATCACTTTAAGATGGTGGGAGTGTTTTAGTGTTAAGTAGTACCGTTTAGCCGGGTTGGGGTTATTTTTAAAGCGTTCTAATTGAATAATTTAGAGCTTGTTTTTAATATCCCATTCATAACGCGGACCCACCTGGAAGATGTGTATTTGGGGAAATTCGTGCAAAATGAGTTCCGGATAAAGACGAACTTAAAGATGTGGAACTAAAAAATAAATAAAACACAACATGTGTTTTTGGAGAGCAGTTCTTGGGTTTCCAACTCGTGGAACAGTCACCGAAACTGACTTCAATTGCCAACGATCCTAATGAGCCACAGTCGTCCATGTTAATGTTCATCTCTTTATGGGTTATGAACATCGGCTATTAAAATACGTCAAACTGTGTCTTGTTTCCTGCTGTTTCTGTTTTCTTTATCACGTTCTGGTTCATGTTTCACCAGCTCATCTTTCCCCAATAACCTCAAGGAATGGATAAAAAGGAACATTACACTCATATTAGCTCACGGAGAACGTGCAGTTGATCATTATTTTAGTGGTGCGTTCCCGCGAAGGGCTGACATCCCAACATGCATGTACAGCGACAACCAACCAAATTGTTGTCCTCATTAAAATATTTGTCTTGCCCTGGTGGGATGGTGCCTCGCCAAATGGCGACGATCATGTGTCTTCCAGCGCGTCTGGAGTATTTTAATCGAGCACCACGCCAAGGACCACACCGCCGGAATCTCAATAAATCATGGCCTTCAGGTGATAATTTTACATCCGGCAGGCTCGCAAAGCACCGTGGTCTCGTGGATCTCCCCTGTGGGAAGGCTTTTCCTATCCAACAAACGGTGGAATGTGTCTACGTACGGTGCGTTTTCCTGGGCATTTCCGCCGAGCGCTGTCAGGCGGCAAGAAATATGATGACAGCATATTTCATGGCCGTAAAATTCCTCCCAGACTGGAGCATCTGTCTCGCGTGGAGGAAAACGTGCATCCTGAGGGAATAACCCTTCTGCGGGAAAAAAAAGTTGAACTGTTACAAACAAACATATATCTTATGTACTTAAAGATGGTTGTTTGAAGAAATTAATATTTCGGATTGTTAAGGCAATATGAATTTATTGAAATATTGCTACAAAACTCCCGGGTTCATGCGAGTTCCTGCACTGATTTATTGCCAGTGCTTATCAGCGAAACCACATCTCAATTGAAAGTTTATTGTTCACACCGATGGGCACGAGCGTGTAAGTAAGCTGACGGATTTATATGACGTATATCAAGCATAGAGGGAAAAAAAAACGCTCCAACGCCCTCCTACCGATTCGGTGTAGATCATTAACTAAACAAATATCGCACTTTATAACTTCAGGGGGCCATGCGTTCCTCTAGCCAACGTTTATTGTGGGCAATTTATAAAACTTCAAATGTGTAAACCTCACTCACGGGCATGTACCGCATGCCAACGACGCTAGACGCAACTGGCAACGACACGAGTTTGTTGCGAAAAGCACCTCACCTTCCAACCAATCTTCAACTCGTTCCGTTCCATTCGGTACGGCAGAGTTCGATGTTTTGTGGCCAGGTTCCCTTGCGGCATGGCGACTGAGGAATGTTAAATAAATCGCTCAATTGACATCCAACAAGACGTGAATAATGTTTCACAAAACTGTCTTGCCATCGCTTGGGAACCGGTTCTCCCATCCGGCCGGTTGGGCGGCGATGGATCGGTTTCGCGACTTTAGCGCCTCCGAACCCATCGATCTTGTAGATAGCGCGTAGGTCTTGGTTGTTCCCTTCCCTTTCCCTGAAGGGTTGGACGAGAAAAACGAGCTCGTGGACTCGTGTTCCAAGACGTTGCTTGCTAGATTTAAAAGGGGTTTGCGTTCGATGGTTCGTTGTTTCTATTGCTGTAGGTTATGGCTGGAAGTTGGGACGAGGGTTTTGCTGCGTTACTAACCGGTATCTTTTGGAGAAATGTGTCCCATGAGTACGCGCGGACTAATGGATGCAGGTGGATAAAAATATACTAATGGTACTTGTTTTGCAGTTCAGTGAATTAATTTCACGTCACGCAACGTCATATTTCAAAAAACGGAGTGACACGGAGTCTTTGGAAATTGCACAACTTCGCCCACATGCAACAAATCCTTTTTGGAGATCTCGTTCGCTTTTAAGTTGCAAAACTCCTAAAAGGGAATTTAGCTCACCAAAACCAAAGAGAGTCTCAAAACATCTGCGTGGAATCTATATGTGTGGTCCAGTGGCTGTTACTTCAAGAAAGAATGAAACCGATTCTAGATCTCTTTCGCCCAAGAACACCCAGAATATCGGACGGAGGCTCATCGATGCGATGCTGCTCTTGCAGCTTCGATTCGATTGACCACCCTCCTAACGAACCATAGCAAACCAAGCGGCCGGTCATCTCGGCTCTTGTTTGTTTTCCTGCCACACCGAATGTTCCGAAAATGGGTAAAATGTTTTATTGTTGTGTAAATTGTTCTTCCCACTCTACTGCTTGCACACGAAGATTTCAAGGACTTTTCACTCGCTCGCTCTCGCCACTCGTGAGGAGTTGTTTTGATTCGTGAAAAACACCACCGGCACACAACAAGACGCAACCCTTGTGTGGTTCTTCTTTTCGAGAACCTTGAAATGCCAACGGAACGATGGGACCCTTCTTTCGACATCTTACTTTCAACTTTGGAACTTCGAAACTGAAAAAAGAATGGCCTTAGCGATAGAATTGCTCAATCGTTTGGAATTGGCTTGGGATATTGGCTTTGCTGTTGCCCTGGGACGGCCGGTTGACGAAGGTGGATTTTGCTGTCTGTCTACATTTCCGAAACGGAACAAGGGGCTAATTTATTGGGAACCATTTTTCGTACAACATTAAGGGGTAGATTTTACACATCCTTAAAACGGATGTCAATTTTTATTTGCGAAACAACTTTTCCGACTTTCTCCACTGGAATGGAATGAAAGTAATACTTTGTTCGAACTTAATGAAGTGGTTCCCAAAATGAGTATCCCCAGCAAAATTAATTTAAACCTGAAAATTGATTAAACTTATATTCTTCCATTTCGTAAAAGGAAAACATCTCTTCTAATGCACTTTTCTGGTGGGATAAGCCATTACGACTATTTTAACGAAAGTTTAAAACAAAAGCATTTTCCACGGTGAAAAACAAATCGCAAAACCTGTAAAATCAACCACCGCGATAAACTTTTCCGAAAAAACGAAATTCAATCCCAACTCCCCAGTGCGACGGTAAGAAAAATCCCATTCATCCATCCTGAAGGGCCCGGGATCTCACTTTTGATGTATTATTTGCACAACAAATCGTGTCCCTTTCGTTCGCATTCCGTTCCCGGGGACGGAAAGTTGACCACCGAACGAACCGCGGAAAGTTGTACAAATTTTTTTACTGCTATTTTCCACCTTCCTGCCGAGTCCCTCCGACGGGTACACGGTTCTATTTGTTCGGCAAGTGCAGAGTTTTATTACCAGTCGAAACAAGTTTGCCAGCAATTGCGAGTCGTTCGCTTTATGCGCCGGCCAGTTGGAGTGTTGTGAGTCTTGCTGAAAGTTTTCGGTTTTCTTTTATTAGCGCGACGGAAGTGAAAGAAAAGTTGTTTTCCTCCGTCCAATCGTTGTGGTCGTTGGTCACAAGTTTTTTTTTATCTTACTGCTGCTCCCCTATTGGTATGGGAAAAAAAGAAGTTTCACCTAACCGCAAACCTTGGAGTGCACAATAAAACGCTTCTTCGACGCCGGGACAACAAAACAATTCCGAAGAAGCAACTCCTTTCTTCGGGGTGGCCGAAAAGGACGGGCCCAATCCGGGGAGACAATTTACTTGATGTTCATTAGCGAACGAGAGTAATTTAATCGAAACAAACTCATAGAAAGCTTTCCTCTGCGCTGGCCAATTGGACGTTGACGAAAGTGGACGTTCGGGCCGAGGGAGATGAGATGTTAAGGGCCGCCAAGAAAAATGTCATCATTGCCGGCTGCTTGGAGGATGTAGTAGATGTTCTTCATGATGTTGTTGTTTGTCGTACAAACAGCCCTCCAAAACAGTCCTGACGGTTTCCACCCCATTCCCCTACACTCTTACTGCTGCACCGTCCCAGCTTCATTGTCAAATAATTGCTTCCGGTAGACAGGAGCGCTTGATCCTATTTGCCAGCTAGTAGGACGTCCACACGTTGTGCAAGCGGTTCGGGAAAAAGTTTCGGAGATTAGAAAACTCGAATCAACCAGCATCAGTCATCAGAGAGGGGTTTTCATTCCCTTTTTTATTATATCCTTTGCAATTGCTTTCCCGCTGTGCCGTTTCGGAGATGAAGATCTTTCGCGCCGTGCAACCAGGTTTGGGAGGCAATTTAATTGCGCTTCAAAATGTGACAACAAACCCATCTCTGGACGGGTCGATCCTTTTTGTTTTCCTTCGCATTTTTTCACCTTCTAGAAAGAGGGAGACGGAAAACCAAATCCATCCCGAGCTGGTTAAGTTGGTTGGAAAATTATCTTCAACAGTGGGTTGAGCACAAAAGCCGAGACTTTGGTGAGTGAGATTTGAAATATTGCCCACACGCAGCAGGACATCAGGTTGTGGACGCAGGATGCTGGCTAGGGGACACATTTGCCCGTGTACACGTGTGTACGCATCCGGGTATGCTTTTGAAGGAAGCGTAATTTTTCATCCGACATATCTGGAGGATGGGTCGGAAAGTGTCGTCGATAGGATCAGCATTCAAAAAATCCAATGACAATGTGAACGGTAATGCGCTTTACAGACTATGCAGACAATTTATGACTTATTTTGACCACCGAACGTGGGTCTGGTGGGTTCGGTTGCTTGCGTGTGTGTGTGAGAAAGTCATCCCCTTCGCTGAGTGGTGCATGATGAGCTGATCTTTTGTTTAACGGTTTGAGTGGTTGATAAGTCAATTGGTACTGTGGCATATGTGGATACGAAAACATCCCAATGTTCCATTGTCTCATTTTGATGGTGATCAACCCACCATTCATGAAATCCTATTGTATTTAATAGAATAGAATGGGTCATTGCCATAGTTGGAAAAAAGTTTGGAATGATGAGTAGACTAGTGAATGATCTCAATTTTGTTGGGAAAGTTCAACTCTACAAGCCAATAATAACACCACACTTTGATTTTTGCTTGTTTCTTGGCAATAGGGGATATCCAAATGAGTAGCCTACAGCGCTTACAAAATCGAATAATGAGGCTTGTGTTAAGCTGTGGTAGACGTACATCATCAGTTGTGAATATCCCACAATGGATGTCGGTGGAGCAGAGGATAGTGTACCAAACTATGACTTTCATACACAAGCTATTAAAAGGTATGCTGTTAGGGTTTCGTTCTGGAGTTCAAGAATTCCACACCTGATTTCCCAGAGAGCCAGAAATTCTCTATTCTTCAAGAAAATCTAAATATACAACAGAATGCCAGCAGAAATTAAAGATGCGAGCAACTTGCCCCAATTCAGGCGTAGATGTGCTGATTATGTTAAACAAACTGTGGGACTTG
>KB664255.1:6611356-6652244 GCA_000349025.1 Anopheles minimus | reverse complement strand
AGGTGGAGCAGAGGATAGTGTACCAAACTATGACTTTCATACACAATCTATTAAAAGGTATGCTGTTAGGGTTTCGTTCTGGAGTTCAAGAATTCCACACCTGACTTCCCAGCGAGCCAGAAATTCTCTATTCTTCAAGAAAATCTAAATATAGCAACTTGCCCCAATTCAGGCGTAGATGTGCTGATTATGATAAACAAACTGTGTGACTTGAGTAAAAGTTATGCCATTTATGCTATGTAGTTGTCCCGTGTTACTCAACACGATCTTGTTTAGGATGATAATTGCTTGATTTAAGGAAAAAATAATATAATGAGACGACTTAGGTTTGAAACACAGGCGCGTGAAAGTGGACAATCAAGGATTACCCTGTGGAATGTGTTGTTTTTCATCCAGTCGTGCTAGTCAACATTTCGACTTTCATCTATTGATGTTTATTCTCTTGTCCTGGAAAGTACTTCTCTAACAACACATTGGAGTCCGAAGAACTGGCCATATGCAAGGAACAGTGTGTCCTAAAAGATGGTAGACCGTTACCCAAATAATAGTACGCGGGAGATCGTTTTATTAGGGATATTAGGGATCGTGGCCTAAAGTATTCACTTATTCGGATAGTTTTGTAAAATGTATTTTAAAATATTTATTAAAGTGTAAATATCTTAACGTTAATTTCGACCATCTCAAACCTGTATTGGGGTATGACGCGGGATTTATCATCATCTTTAATTTTAATGCATCTTTGTTGAAGAGTTCCAGAGTTAAAATATTTTTTTTGCCCAACGTGACCAGATGCTCTAGAAAATGATGAAGCAGTAAGGAAACATTAAATCATTCCCATCTTTACAGTGGGAAACTACCAAACACCCACTCATGAGCAACATAATTTGCATCTTATTAAACAAATCGTCACTTATGTGTCTGAAATCCTTTCCCCTTGAGCCATGTTCATCTCCATTAGATAGTACACAAACGGTGCCATCGTCACAACCAATCTTCCTTCGTTCCTTCTCAGCAGATCTGAAAGCAGCGCTGCTCTCCCAGAACACGACATGACTCGAGCCTTTTACACGCCTTTCACCCGTGCGATAAACGGGCGCCTGTTCAACATCTTCTACATTCTACGGCACTATAAGTGCAACATCCGTGGTGTGAAGATTCTGGACAGCACGAAAAACGAAGCGGAAAAGGGAAAAAACACACACACACCCATTTCCAGCAGACGCATCGTCGACGGTGGTGACATCTTCCCCAAGCGCCGTTCGACGCGCACAACATGACGAAAAACCACCCAATCATCTGTCATAAGAAGATTATTATGATTGTAATTTCCGGCACGTGCTGCCGTTAAGCGTTATGGGCAAGTTGACGGCAAGTCTCTCTCCGCTCTCTGGGGCGGGAAAATACGGGTGTCGGGCACGAACCGGGTTCGGATGGCTACAAACGGATGCGGATAAAGAACCATAAATTGCATCTTAAGTAAGTGATGTGCCATGGGGATGTGACTTGTGGCGTCGTATCGTGGACGGTCCCGGCCGTATTTGCACAATCAGCAGTAGTTGCTTGCTGCCGGGCTGCACTGGGAAGGTGTAGATAAGATGCATCTTACTCGATGAATTAAGGCTTTGAAAAGTTTGTGTCGATTCATCTCATTCTAGGTACCTTCAGGGAGTACTAAGGGACGTGGAAAACCCGCCAGATTATCGTCTGTGATGTGTCTGTGTGTGTCAAGTTAAAGGGGATGCTAAACTTATCCAATGATATAATTTGTTGACTAGCAGAGCACATCAATTCCTTCTTTTATGAATTGCAGTTTAACGAATGCTGGGATGTTAATTTTGATAAATTACTATCATAAAAATTCTTGAAATATTGCTCCTCAACAACACCGGGGAATTAATGCTAATGAACCTCCCTAAGAGTTGCAGCACTGTTTGTTTTTCTGCTGTAGAGCTTGTGCGCTTTAGTGACAATTGACCCCTTTTAGATGTATTTAATGCTCGGTCAAAAAGCCTCAGTGAGATCAACACGAGGTTAAAGAGCTGCTGGTCAAGGCGCTCAACATGGAGATCTTCTCTCTTTGTTTTGGACTAATCCGATTGTTTCGTATGCAAGATGCATTTACGGGAGAGTTTTTTATTAATGTTATCACAGATGGACTGTTGTATGATTTATTAGATGAATTGTGCTCTCAAATATCGACCTTTTTATTTGGGCGGGAAACGCTAATATCCAAACAAAAAGTCTATAAATCGTATTATACAAAGCGTTATATTAAATGTGCCCACATAAATGCAACCTCATTCAACTGTTCTGCTCCAGAACAGAGATTTCTCCTTTTTTCGCCATCCCTAGCTTCCAAATCACGTCCTCGCGTGGTCTTTGCTCGAAGCGCAAACCAGAACCTTCCCAATGCGATTGACAGTTATTCGTTATTCTTCCATCATCCATCCACCTACGGATCGTGGAGACGGGGGCAAAGATTAAGCTTACGGGTTTTGTATGCTAATGGATGTTTGACGGAACCTCCGGTTTCACTTGCCTCCGGGTTCCGACCACATTTGGAAGCTTCGTTCGGGCGCGAAACGTTCGCTCGTTGATATGATTTTCCACCAGTAGGCTCCGCTGAGGTCCAGTTCCGTCTGGTCTTGGAAGCTGTCTTTGCTTGTGTGTACGCACCGGGATCGAGGGTTGAGGAAAAACTCCTCCCCGCTCCCCGTTCCCCCCGCAAAAAAGGGCAAACCAAAGCGCCAAAGAAACGTGCCGAGGAGCGAGAGCGAACTGGTTGAAAGCCCGCTGGACAGAATTTAAATATAATGCTCAAAGAAGCCTACCCCGCTCGAAGGCAAACCGGGACCACGGAAGACGGTGACTGTCAGCACAGAAAGCAAACAAAACTACACGGCACAGGCTTTTGGGAGCGGGAGGAAATGGCTGGCAGAAGCGATTGGGGATGCTGGCGAAAAATTGATGATGAACCATTGATTGGATTTATGCTTCCGCTTGGAGCCAGCATTTTTCATCGCTTTGTTTGGCCACACAAACACGAACCGATCGCGACTCCACTTTGCATACTGGAAAAAGGGAAAAGCTGCTTTCGGGTGCGACAGAATCAAACTCGTTTTTCGCTCTCTCTCTCTCTCTCTTTGTCTCTCACCCGAGAAAACTCTTCTTCGCTTGCTGGGAATTGAAAATTTTGCACCACTTTCGGTCCCATCTCGTCCATTTCAATTCCAGCACCATTTGTGATTGACAGCCATCCATGTGTGTCTGTGTGCGTGCTCGCTTTCTTCTGCCTTTCCTTCATGCGGGGAACTTAAGGGTTGTGAGTTTTTAAAAAAGTGGATACCGTGCCATTTTTATGTCGCTTCAGTGCCGACACTTGAAGTCACCATCAGGCCACGATCACAAAATGGTTCACATATGAAAACAGAAGAGCCGTCAAAGTCAATCAAGTGGTATGGTTTATTCCAACACTATCTTCCGACGGAACAGCGAGAACGTGTCGTGAAATGTTTGATGTTTGAAATGTTTTGTTTTGATAAACGATTTTCGATTGCTCACAAAGGGAAGTTATTAAAGGGAAGAGAAATATATATTTGTTTATGATGGCTTTTTGAGGATGTTTTCAATTTTTCACCAAAAACAAATTATTAACAGTATGGAAAAAGCTTGAAAGAGAAAAAAAAAGATCCCCTAACCCAGTGTTATTCGAAGAATTTCCACATCAAAGCATTTCTAACTCAATATGAAAATTGAATTTGAAAAAATAAAATCTATCCGAACGGTTCATCCCGTCGGTACACGACGGTTCGCACAATTTATGCAACTGACCTCGAAGTTTTGATTGATATTCATGAAATTATGCAAACCCAAACAACGCCCGAAGCGGTTCGTGAGGACAAGCTTCTCAGTTCATCGTTCCATCATCAATCAGACACCCGGAAGGCTAGGAAATCCCTTCTGGTGGCAGAGAACCGGACAAACCAAGAGAACTGTGGCACCGTGTACTATCGGCACAAGCCGACATGCTTCGATAGTGATTCGACAGTCGATGGACGGAGACAAACGATCCCGCGTACGGTGACACCCGGATGCACTCGTTCGGGATGCGGCCATATGTTGATCTTGAGGACCGAGGTTGGTTGCAGGGTTTATCTGTTTCTTTCCATGACCAGGTTCGCCTTTTTAATCACTTCGGAAGCCAAGAACTTATGCAAATATGTTTGCATTGTTGTGCTCGAGTCGAGTGGATCGGGAAGGATGGCCGGGCATGAGACTGTATGTACAAGAAAGAGCATACAAAGATGCCCATATTTATATCCGAGCTGGGTGTTTTGTTTGCTGCAGCCTCTTGACGCTCTGGGTGGAGAAAGCAAAGCGAGGAAAATTTACCTCCTTCGTGATGGACAGCTTTCTTGGTAAGTATTGGAAGATCTCGATACGTGGAGTGGTTTCGTAAACTTCAGCATTCAAATAACGATTGTTTATTTACCTTAAAGAATTGTCATGGATTTGATTTTAAATCATCTAGGTGAATTATTTCATCTTAGAAACTTTATTTCTCTTGCTCCAGGTATTTGAAGACAAAATCACACTCATCATCTCTCAAAAAAACAAAGAAACTATTTTTCTTTCTTCCCAAAAATAATACCAGTAACGGACGCGTTTCCCAGCCCGTTCCTGGCTCCGGTTCCATCCGTATCGATCGCTACCCATTTCCCACCGCTTATTACGCAATCAATTTTTCTGTCCAAATCCAGAGATCATCTGTTTGTGCGTGTCTCTTCACAAATCATTACCATCGTACCGTGGTTGTGGCCGGGTGCTCCGAAATGCATTAAAAATAATTTATTGGCTTGGAAAAGCCCGCTTAACGGCCATCGTTCGTTCCAGCGGTTATCATCATCATCACCATCATCATCAGCTTCATGAGCGTCGCTTCATCGCTTTAATGGCTATCAGATTTCTTCGTCGGTTTTCCGTACCACAGACAGACAAAGGTGTCTTTCAACGATGAATGGAGAAAAAAACTAAAAGATACATTTCACTGGTTTGCAGACGAAAGTTCCGTAGTCAGTATGCAGACGGAAAATCGGATGACTTTATGGGACTACCTTCACAAACAACCAACCATCGGTACTGTGGGGGGAACCATTTTGATGATTCATTTAGCTGAAATTAACTGCAATTATGAAAAATGATGGCCAGTGTTTGTGGGAGGCTTATTCCTTTCGGAGGCAAATACAGCCGCATTCTTCTGCTGCTAATGGGCCGAGGGAAATCGTTTAGTCCGACAAGTTTATCTCCTGCTCAGTTCGTCACCGTTGGACCGTTGGAAGGAAAATGAAAATCTTCTCCAACCTGACGAATGATTGGTGGAAAACGTTTGATTGGTGGAACAGAAAAATTACTTCCCACCGGTGGCGAAAAACGTGATGCGATCAAGTATTCCTTCCACAACTGGCACTGCTAATTCCATCGAAAACAACATTTTCCACGTACCGTACGTTCCAATCGATCTGATCAGATGAAGCACAATTTTCCCCAATTTTCTTACCCTGTTTTTTTTCTTCTTCACCGAACTTTATGCACTCCACATTGCTAGTGGCGGTAGTGGTGAGCACAATCGTATCACGATCTATTTGTGCAGGTTGCAGTTTTACCTTTTCACCCATCGGATAACGTAAAATCTTCCCATTTTCCACTGACATCAGCAATATGTTAGTACGGTCGGGACGATCTATTCCGCTAATGTAGGAACCCATTTTCGTTCCAGTTTTGCTAAACTTGCTTTCCTGTTTCGTTGAACACAGGCTGGGAGACGAAGGTGCGTTGAGCGATGGAAGCAAGCACTCGAACTTTGCCCTCCGGTGCATTGGCGAGTGGGGGTTCTTAGACGATTGCCAATCGGTATGCACTGACTGGCACATTCCACTGCCATTCGTTTTGAGAAATGACAAGGTAATGGCAAAAAATTGTACTTTTAGGGTGGTTTGGGAGGGTCGTATTATTGTATGCGAATTATTTTTATTCCACTAGCTCGAAAGGGGAAAAAATTAAATCGGAAGAATGAAACGATGTTGAAATGCTATTAACTGCTCAGCAAAGTTTCGAGTCTTATAGACGATTTATATGGTTTTGGGTGATAGTCATCGCCCACTGTCATATTACACCTCCAAGTGAATTGAGTGATGAAGATCTGGTGATAGTTTGTTTCTAGTCTGTAGGTATTGAAAGACTGGGTGTAGTACTTTCAGAATCTTGAAATAAGGTTATTATATGAACACTTAAAAACTACCAAAAAATAAAACCTCTTCAAATATTCAGCTGGATTTATTTGAATGAAAGAATTTACACGTTTAACATTTTGTGAAGAAGAATAAACGAAACTCACGAAAACTTATATATTATGATGCCTTTATTTTATTATTAAGTATTAATAAGCACAGTCTTATTGAACTTCCTTTTTAGCGTTTTAAAACCAAATCTGGTATTTCATTTTCGCAAAAAACTTTAGAAATATACGTTTGAATTACTGCGAAAGCAGAACCTTTAAACTATGTTGTAATAATGGTAACATTATGGCCCTTTAGTCAATTTTAAATTAAGATGTCTTACTAAGTATTAGGGAAATAACGTGTAAAAAACAACTGCACAATTCGAGAATTTAATTCCCAGGTTTTACGACAAATTATGGGAACCGAATGATTAAAAATGATTGCACAGCGAACTAGCACCTATGCAATAATGAATTTATTTTTTGTTGAAATTTTCCCTTCGCGGTCTTGTCATCTCCTATAAACCGCTCACGGTCAAGCGCCTTGGTCTGCAAATCCAATCTGCCTCCATGACATCCATCACCCCATCTCAATTTGAGCCTTCCATATCTGCTCTTTCCACTTGAGTGACCAGCAAGGATTTTATGGACTGGGTCGTCCGGTGTCATTCGCATGACATAACCTCGACTCGGCGAGTGTAAACCTGCGAATTCAAGGTAAAATTCATGAACTCGTTATTAAAATTTCCCCTTTATTGTCCTTTTACACATTTGGAAATAAAAATAACTGCTGAGGATTTTTCTATTGCCTATTTTTTATCAAATTATAAAGAGGGTTGTGTCAACTTTGGACAGGGCCCATCTCTCAGAAGCGTATTAGAGTACTGGAATTATATGACTATAAGATTTTACATAATTCTAGTTTCGATCCTTCTCACATGTCTGTTTCGTGGCGAATAATTTCTTTACCAGGAATTTATAATGCTGCAGAAAATATTTTCTTCTTCATTCAAAATAATTTGATTATCATTATACACAGGAAACATTTGATGTAATACTGTTTCCATAAGTCGTTACTTAAAAAAGACAGAATTCCAAAAAAAAAAAAAGAATTACCAAACCTGTTAGTGCTACCCTGATAAAACGTCCTTCGCAAACACTTTTAATAGAAAAATAATGTTCTTAATCCACAAGAGAATTATTTTCCCCCTATTCTCCGCTCGCCCTTTTTTCCCTGACTATTGATGCCGGTTACTACACATCCCATCCCAAACCTCCGTTATTACACGAGGTAGCAAATACAGACATTTCTAGCCGATCGTCAACCGTCAAGGATTAAATAAAGGCGAAAAACAAAAAAACACCAATTGTAGGGAGAAAGGACCCATCGTCATAAAAACGTACCACCGGAAACACTTTATTTGTAGTGTTGGTGTGAGCTGCATGCTTGCAAAAGGGATGATCCAACTTTTCTCTAGCGTGTAGCACACACACACAGAGACACAGCGAGACACAGCATCCCAAGGGAAGAACTGAATCTTATCAAATATTCATGAAGTAATTGTCTGGTTTTATCAGTTATCCTTCCTTCATCGTCCTTATCGTTACGCTGGAGGGAAAGCAAAAACCACCGAGGGTGGCCATTTTCGCACCAGCAGATCTTTGGTGTTTGGATGCAAACTGTTCGTCTGGTTTTCTTTTCTTTTTTTTTTGTAAGCTGGTCTGAAAGATGGCAAACAAGCAAGCAAGTGGATCATGTATAATCGTGTCACTTCACTATCACACCCTGTTTGGTGTTGTCGGTGGCCAGCAACGCTGTTGGATATTTTGAGATGAGATGGTGTTGGTTAAGGGTTCTTTTTTACATTTTTTATCTTTCAAACATTAGGAAAAGCTCTGAAGGAGGTAAATAAATTGATTTATAACCATCAAATAATAATTTAATTTATTTAAATGCTTAAAATTACACAACAAACCTCGACAAAAAAACCCAATAACTTCACCACACGTGACTTGTGAAGTGTCTCGCTAACCGTGCGACAATAGCAACCGGAAAAGCCTATCCCAAAAGACTCCGGAAAAGTCAAGCGTGAAACAATCGCAATAAATTACACTGACCACCGGTTCGGCGATTCACCTCGCTCAGTTCCGAAGACACCCGGCCCGGGGCAGTTAAACAAACGACCGGAATCGTCCGGCACTGTTGGTGGGATTGGAATACAAATCGGCGCTCCGGTGCTCCGGTCAACCGGTTGTGATGTGGCAGTTGTTAAAGTTTATTATCATTTTTGCGCTGCAAAGTGTATTTGCATCTGGTGCAAACAATGCGGTGCAGCTTCCGGGTGCCAGCTATCGCGAAACGGAACGCACCACTAACAAGGCTTTTCCTATTTAATGCCCATTTTCCCATCCCACCAGGTGCGGGGTATCCTTTCTGAGCCGGTAAATTTATGTGTTTTAATAATACTACGGCTGGGGTTATTAAAGTGATCCTCGGTCCGCATGGTAGTGTGAGGGTTTTCCACATTTTCGGTTTTTCGGGGTTTATTCAATACCTTCCTATGGATTGCTCCTAATTGTATACTATTTAAAGCATTATTCGTACTGCATTTAAGTATGTGCATTAAAAATACACACACCCAATTTTTTTATTTTTTTGCAATTACTGATACGCGATTGCAACGTAGTGAAACACCACGTGCAGCATGGTGTCAACGGTACAGACAAACAACTTGAAATTAATTGTGTATATGCTACCGAAGCTATCTCCCGCACATAAAACCATTCACTAATGACCTTAACGCGATCAATGCTGATGCAATATGCAACAAAAGAGGAGAGGACGAACAAGTACAAAGCAAAAGTATCGAAAGGATGAATTTTTACGGATACTCTCTGAGGCTTCGATGGAGAAGTTTTTAATAAAAAAAACACTCACAAATGTACGGTGCTTTAACGAAACCGATAATGAAAGTACGACAGAAACGAGAGTGTGCTCCAGAAAGAAACGAACCCGGTAGTAGCCAAACCACATGTTTGTCCGTTTGACTCATTATATTCGTCCCACAAGCGAGCGCTTGGAAAGGGTGGAAAAGCTACATGCGAATAACCTCACCATAATTGCCACCGCTCCCCCTCCCCCCCCTCCCTTCGTTCCAATTTCCATGCTCCCCACCAATCGATTTCGGGGCGAATGGTAAAGTTTTCCCATTTAATGTATGGCCCCGGTTGCCATTTTGTCACACTGTTTTGCTGCTGCTGTATTCTGGCATCGTATTCGATTTCCATTTTCCTCGCCGTGTTTTTGTAGTTTTTCCCGAATTGCGAACGAAAATCGATTTCCATATCAAGTGAAGAAACGGTCGGTGCGGGGTTTGGTTGAGCTGGTTTAATGTATCCAATCATTATCGATGTTATCAATACACGGTTACCAATAACACTAGCACCATCATCATCATCGTGGTTGCTACCGTCAATGAGTGGAAATTTGTAAACTATCCGCAACGAGCACCAGTGCTACTGCCAACGTGGGTTGGACGTATATTTTGTAAACATTTTCACCACCCGAAACACACCACTAACATGCCCATACACACACACACACACTTGGGAAGCGTAATTTTATTATCCTTATTATTGCGTTATTTTGCGATCGGTGAAATATTTCGCTCACCCTGTATTTCCAGCATGCTTTCCAACAAAACCTATCAGCGGTCAGTGTATGGCTTGTGCATCATGAAATTCGATTACCATGTGCTACATCGGTGTCATTTTAGAACGAAGGTGCAATCACCTCGAAACACACCACCGTGGATAAGCTGATAAAATTGAGTTGATTTTCATCACCCCCACCCGAACTGGGGGTGGTGCGAAAAGAAAAACAAACAAACCCAAACCGCAACCTCACGTGTAAAGCTTTTATCGTACCGAAGCCAACCACCGGAAACGACATCGAAAGCCGGAGCAGAAATTTAGAAGCGCGAGAAAATGTCCACTCGGTACAGGGCTGAAAGGTTTCCAGCCTCCTTTCAGTTTAGGGTTCCGTCCCCATTTGCTGGAAACCATAATTAAATACATGTTGCGATTCGATTTAATTTTGCCACCGCCTGATCGCGTGTATCCTTCTTCTCCGTTTTGCGATGTCCGGGTATCGAATGTCGGCACCGGAAACAGGATTAACCTCGTACAAAAGCATATCATTATGCGTGTGTCCATCCGTTTTTTTGCGGATGGGTTTTGGGCAGAAATGGATGTCCCCACTTGCTTGCCTCCCTTTTGATGATGATGATGATGATGATGATGGTTATTTTGGTGGGACAGGATCTATTTTGGGGATTATAGCACTCCTTACTCGGGAAGCTCGGGGAAATTGATTCCACTTGGAAAAACGACCCCGGGAAAAGGGATGCTATCTCACCGGGGTGAACAACAACGACAACCGAAAAAAGGGACAACGTTGCGATGGTTCGACGACGACAACCGAATGCCAGCAACTGGCAATTAATGAATACACACACACACGCACTTTGTGAGTGGTTTGCGTAAGCGGATATATTGTGTTTTTTGAAGCAATTTGATATGGGCAATCAGGATGATATCAGGCTGGGAAGACATATGTTTGGCATGTGATAGGGGACGATTGTTGTGACTGAAATAGTCTTTGCCTGAAATCTGTCTGAAAATTTGTCTGAAATTTTCATGCAGGATTTTAGGAGTAGTAAATTTATAAACAAACACATATCGTTGCAAGTTGCTCGTTGAGATGGGACCATTTTTTTTTGTTTTAAAAAGGCGTTGGGACTCAAGGAAATATGGCAATGATAAGTCTTTGTTTATAGTCCGTCGGCTCGTGAAGGTTATTAAGAGTTGTGGTAATGCTGTGAAATAAATTAAATGGGGTGTTTCATCAGAGGCTTTTTGTGTTAGGCGTCCAAAGTCACAAATTTTTTGGCACATAGATTAGCTGATCGGTATTCGTTCTCTCAACAAAGTTTCCTAAAAGATTTGATGCACTTGTTTGGAGATCGTGAGCGCAATTTAATTATGTTTAGACTTAGATCCAAACAGACTCAGTAGTGGCGTCGGTTTCTTTCAAGACAGGAGCGATCAAAATCCCCATCTTGGAAAGATTCCCGTATGCAGGACATACTATCCTGTTCCTGTTAAACACAAGTCAAGGGAGCCAGTAATGGTAGGCCAAGATTTTCAGTGTTTGAAGTGCCATATGAGTAAAAAATACAAACTTATGTCGATCAGTGTAACATTTCCTGATATCAGGACCAAGCGAAAGTGCCTGAGACGTATCCAATAATTGGATTACCTTCTATGGAGTGTGGAGTACGAATCTAACCTTCGAGACCCTTATTGGATGAAGTTTTAAATAATGCGATAATAATAATTTCGCGATCAAGTAACAAATTCAGATATATCCATTCCTTTGTATCTACCTTGTATCTATGATGATAGCTAATGGCAGATTTAATGCTGCGGAGTCACTAAGCGGAAAGAAAGTTGAGGCCCAACATCAATAGCCAGAATCTATCGACGATCTTCCAAATGTAGATTCCAATGTCTCCGAAAGAGGTTATCTGATACTCCAACTTATTGAAGATTTGAAGAGCTTTAATGGTTTGTCACCCTTCGGAGTCCCTCAGCCCATCAGCCTTTGACGACCACTTACTTGGTTGTTTATTGAACCTAGCTCTCAATATCAACCAAGACTCAACTCTTTAGTAGAAAAAAGACCTCTCTCTTGAAAGACATTCAATTCTTAGTTTACCATCCAGTGTGAGTTGTATGTAACTAAATGTTATCCTTAGTTACTAGGTGGTTCTTCAAGAAATAAAAAAATAAAATAAAATATCATAAAACGAACAAATGTCTTTTGTTTGCTTTCTCATTTGGGCAAAGCTGGAGAGCTGTTCCAGTATTCTCATTCCGAATCTGTACCACTTCGAAGAAACCCTACTGCTCCAGTTTGTGGCAAATATTAATACCCTTTAAAGTGATTCCTCAGCCGAACGCTACTTCACATTCACTAATGTGTTTCCAGTGGACGAGTTTGGGAAATGTGCGGCGTTCGTACATGGATAGGGACGTTTCGATGCCTTTTGTTCGTCTGCCATTCTTCAGCCCCAACTCCCAAAAGCACACTTGGTGTGTGGTGAAAAGGAAACCTCCCGCACCATCGAGCGCATAATGCATCTTGCCTGGGTAAGGATCTCGGATTGGAAAGATGCACATTCTCCCGTGCAACTCCAACGATGACGAACGTGACGATGCAAATGAAAAGGACTCTTTAGTATCTGCGCCGGCAAGCGAGCGGACGAGCCTGCCGTGGAGGCTTTTATCAAAATTACCCAACGCCGTGGCCTCACCTCGGGCCGAAGCGCGGCCGTTGCCCATTTCCTGCCATATTCTCACACACGCCAGCCTCCGCCGCCATTCGAGGGCACGGTTTGTCATGTTAGGTTCTTCCCGCTTTCGGGAACAACCTTCTGGGGCGTGCAAATATTTGCGCAAAAATATTAGTTTCAAGCCGTGCCACTGTGCTGCGGTCGGGAAGCAGCAGACGCATCCGACGTGAACTAGTTCTACCGCGGAGAAAGTTGAACCAAGGGGTGTAGGTGTGCTTCAGGTGAGCCGCCAGAGTCGTCTTTCTACAAAAGAACATCCAGTGCCCGTATGCCCGCATTATCCCCGTTTCTTTAACGACGGCGAAACGTTTTGGGTGGCGTAACCCCCAACCAGCTGGCCGGACGGCACTCCCAGGTATTGCATCCGTTCGTGTTCGGTTAATGTGGTTTGTTTGGAGACGTGTGAGTAAGTGTGAAGAATGGCGCATGAATTTGCATTGCATCGCTAAACCAGCACCTAAATAGACGCTCATTTGGCAACTGTTATGCACCGGGAAGACGGACAAAAACTGACTTCCTCACACCGGGATTTTTGTTTTATTCGCGCCCTGCTTCAGCCCATAAACACAACATCCATCAGCACGTCCTTTTGTGAAGGGAAACCATAGTGAGAGGATTTGTTTTTTGTGTGTGTTGGAAAACTTTTTGCAATGTTAATCATTTAGATTACAGTCAACCAAAGCTAGGTCGAGATAAGGGCCAAAACACATTCCATGCCGCATTAAAGGCATCCACCGGAAAGCGTAGCACTCGGTTTGCCGTTTTGGAGCTCATTTGCCAATGGCGCTGCATTAATGGGTGTTGCTCATTAACGTGTGCTTCCATTAAAAGCACTACACCTTCGCTTCAGTCCACGTGCATGCATGGGTGCATTGTTTGAAAAAGGGGGAAATTATTTATATATGCATGCATTCATTCCGGATCTTCGTTTTTATTTTTTCCATACACGTTGCTTAAATTTTTGGACAACTTTTTTTTCGTTTTCTTGAGTACCTCACGAAGAGATCCTATTTGTCTAGTGCTCGAACATGTTTTTTCCCCCTTTGCCGAGCTCTTATTTTCCGTCGTACCGAGTGGAACTCCATTTCGCTCGAAAAGCCCATCTTTGGGGTTGAAGTTTGAAGATAAAACTATCCTCACACTTGACACCAGCCACTTCTGGTTGCTGTTCAGCCTCGAATCCGGGTGGCCTGTTGACTGACGTTGACACTTTAACCACCAGCAATAGCTTGTGGTGTTTCGTATTCAAATTTTCCTACGCTTGCAAGCTTCAGACTTTGGGATGAGGTTTTCCACGAAGCTAAACTGCATTGCAACGAGCAAACACAAAAATAAAAACATTGAGTCTAAATTAAACAGCACCGGGGAACGATCCAAGCATCAAAGAAGAGTGGACGATTGCCTGGACGGTGGACACATGCTCAACTGGAGAATGTTGGTCAGCAGTGTTTCGCTCTTAGTGGTGACTGACTTTTATTTCAGTTAAAGTGGCTCGTTTTAATGTCACACTGTGCTGTGATGAGACTTGCTGGCTTTAAAAGAAAGTTTCGCTTTTGAAGATGTGAAACACTAGAGAGCTTTTAAAGAGATACATAAATATTAAAGAGTTAATTTTCCTTACCGTAACTTTATTCGTTTTTTTTAAATGCATACTCATGTTTTAGTTGTTTTATTAGCTTCAATCGATAGCATTAGAAGAACCGTACAAATATACAACAGTTCCTGCTAGAGCTTCCATGCATTATTTGCTACCGTAAATGCAGTCGATGGTCCCTCGCGTGTGCAACGGTGCATTTAACTTATTAGCTTTATTAAACCACTTCAACTTTACCGTGGGCGAATCCTCCTCCTACAAACACGTACGGTGGAGCACGAATGGGAAAATGCTTTGCTAATTGATCGATCATTCGCAATATATCAAATCATTGCCAATTCTGCTTCCGTTCGCTCTTTATAGGCCCCTCGAGGTAGATGAGGTTCCGGGAACCGACTACGGTTTGTACCTTTTTGCCTTCTAAACAGCTAGTCGCGAGGACGCAGGAGGTTCGAAGGGTGGTAGGATTTGTGCATAACAAAATGCATACAGCCCGGTTTTGTGATGCTATCGGTTTTTTTTTTGCGTAGACTCCCTTAAATCGATGGCTGATGGCGGAGTGGACGTGCAAATGGTCATGCCACCATCGTCACTCCGTGTGCTACCGATTCCAGTGACGATTGTGCCACTGTATTAAGGGACCGCTTTACTAACCCAACAGCAATGCCTGCATCAATGACGAGAACAAATGTCGTTTCCGTTGAACCACGCCACTAAGCATTGGAACGAATCGGTTTCACTTTTCCGTCCTCTGCCATTTTTTTTTTTATTTGCTTCGGAAGTCAAATCGGCAATGCGTTTTCACTGCAGGCGACGATTTACGCATCAACGTGGGGAGGGAGCTATGTGGCATGGCACGAATGCAAATATGCACCGCCGAAGGGAGACGGTGGTTAGAAACGGATTCAACAGTCCAATGTCGGGACACGTTGGGGTCGACACGCATCGTACTTCTTGTCGTTGATCGACACCGACAACCGATTTAGCGAAGGCTGGCGAAAGGCTTACTCGGAAAGGTTGGCACAAGCTGGGGCGGGAGGACACAGTTGGCTGCACCAGACAAACGCACTCCACCTGATATCCTGTTTTTCCGACCGCTAGTCCCGTGGCATGCGGAAAACGAAACGAAACGGTTCTGTTCATTAATACCAATTAAATTATAGTTTTCCCGAGATCGATATCGAACCGATTGGCAAAAACACCACCCCAACCATGCTGGTCTTCAGTCCACGGGGGAGTTTTTGCGTGTGAATAACGTGTCCTGTGTTTATGCTCACCCTATTGGTGATGGCACAAACCGGTGGAGGATTTAAGGTAGGTTTTTGTGCAATAATTTCTGTCTTTTAGCTTCATGCTTGTGGAAACCATGGAACAATTCAACCGTTTTGTGGTGATTAGACGCAGCCAGGGGTTTAAATGTTGCAGAATAAATATGTTTTAACCGTAGATTGTTTGTTTATGGGGAAGATATATACAGAAAAACATGAAAAATAGATCATTTTAGTCGATTTTTTTTAACAGAATCCACATCTAATGTTGGGAGTAAGAGGTTATGTCTTAATTATAACGAAAACACTGATAGGAATTACTTTAGAAACAATTATGTTAATCAATTCCAAAATTATCGAGAGTTTCTGAGGGTTTTTTTGGATTCAACGGGAATTGATTTGAAATATTTATGAAATTGAGCGTCAAGATAAGGCAATTATTATCATTCGATTAGATGCACTGCTAATGAAAGCCGTGTTCTTTAAGGATTTATGGTGATAGCCTGATACTGAAGAATTGCCAGCTTTTTACAGGACAGGATCGATACTTAAACTAGCAGTATGGTCTATTCTATATAATTGTGACCTTTTCGTTTCAGTAGTAGTGAAGAAGGAGAATGAACCACAAGCTAACTGAACTGTTTGGCGATGCGGATATTCTGACGGTGGCCAAAGCCGGAAGGATACGTTGGTTGGGACACGTGATGAGGATGCCGGACTCATGCCCCACCAGCTGCTCGTCAGCGAGCCGTTAGGCACGTGGATGGAAAGATGCAGCCTTAGACCGTGTTTCCTGTTAACGGATTGGCGACCAGTCCATGTTTCTCAGACGTGCCCATTAGGGCAGGCCAATAAAGAAGAAGAAGAAGACGAAGGGTCTATTCTGCTAAGAGTGAATAAATGAAGTCGGAAATGGCAGGGCAAGACGAACGATGGGAATTTCCCCAGAAACCCGTTCAAAAAGGAATGGTTTCTCCATACAGTGATGATCACGAAGGGCAAGGATACTGCGTTATCATACAAATATGTCCCCGGAATGTCGCATCATGAGGGGCGGTCCGGTGGCCGAGGAGATAAGCGGCGCCGGTCGTAAACGGCAGGACCGGGGTTCAAATCCCATCCGGACCGTTCCCCCGTAGTGAGGACTGACTATCCAACTACGTGGTATTAGTAAGTCTCGTAAGCCAGAAATGGCAGGCATGACCGAGTAGGTCGTTAGGCCAAAAGAAGAAGAAGAAGAAGAAGAAGAATGTCGCATCATGGAATCTGACCATGGATTTTAGGATCTTGGATTAGACCAGATCCACAAAGTCACAAGGGTACCCATAAAAGAAGGAGAATGTTATTGTCAATCACAATTTATGAATTTTAGAACTCTTTCTGGAAAATCCAGAATTTCTCAGTTGAAAATTGACCTTATAGCTTAAAGCCCTCTTTGTAATCTTTAAATACACATTTCAATGATACTGGTGATCATCCAGATCATGTTTGATCAAACGGAACAAGTAACAGTTCGCTGCAGTAGCAGTTTCAACAGCTTGGTACCAACGACTCATAATATTTTATTCCGATCTTGTACCACCAGACCAAAGCAAACCGCGAGACTTGAATCTTCGGCCAAGTTAATCGGTCTATTGGTTTTTTGTCGTTTTGAATTGATGAAAAGTATCTTCAAATATATTCACCTATTGCTACGCTTGAGCAGTTGTTCACAGGTAAAAAATCTAAATTTAATATCTTTAGACTTCATGTAACGACCTTCATGTAAGGCATGTAAACGATTAGAATTAGCTTAGAGATCTCTATCACTATTGTCGAAATGAATTCGAATTCAATAAGCATTTATGTTGCCCCAATGTAGTCAAGGAGATATCCCCAAACGGTAGGACCGGGGATTGAATCCCATCCGGACCATTCCCGGAGTACAAGTCAAGGAAACCAGAAATGGCAAACCAAGGCTACCCCTTTCGACATTTTGTAGTGCCATAAAAGAAGAAGAAAAATCGAAAACAAACCGGCATTTCTTAGTGCTCTCTATGTCCTCTTAAACAAGCTATAATATAATGATCTTAAAAATTAATTTACCGTTTGCATTAACCAGTGTTTCCAGTTCCTTACTATTAGCACCTCAAGGTTGTTAAGTAATGCAGCTCAAACCCCTTCTCCATTTCTTCTGGACAATTTACTTCCTTTACCCCTAATGTCCAAACGGTATTCAGTATCAGTAGCCTCCCGGAAGAGCTTGTACTGACACAAGGCACTTGTTGTCCAAACCAAACAGCAGCGGATGGAGAGAGCGCAGGCATCTCCACTCGCAAAAACAACCGCTTACCATTGCGTAAACGAGTTCCCCCGCACAGTGATCATGGGAATTATGTTAAAAACCCCCACCGGTACCGGGAAAGGTGGGAAAATTTATGCTAAACAAAGTTCATAAATAAATAATTAAATACCAAGCACACGCCTCTGCCTTCCATCGTGTGCGTTCGATCTCAGTTTCTGCTAACTGTTTTTGTTTTTTTGTTTTTCTTTTTGCACCACCATCTCCGCCACCCCAAAAGCAGGCGACGGGGAGAAGCGAATTTTATTACACTTTCGGGGTGGCGCGTTTTAATGGGGTAAAGTTTTGCCCCGTTCTAGGCAGGAAGCCGACAACTATTAGACGCAGGTGGAACCATGGTTTGTGAAGGTGTGCACGAGAACGAGCACAACATGCTGTTTTCGGTGTAAGCGCTGTGTAAAAAGGAGTTGATTTAATTCACCAACTCGTGCAATTACCTCTTCGAGCCACTTGCCCGATGCTACCGGAGCATAATCTATGCCATCAACTATCCGAAGCATACTGGGGAGGATGTTTTGTCTACGATAAGTACAAACAAGTGCAACTGTGGCCTCAAAAATAAGGGACAAAAAAATTGGGAACAGATTTTTGGAGGGTAAATACTTTCAAAAAGGTAAATAAATCTTTTCCCCTTCTTATTTACCTACCATCAGCGCCCACATTGCAATGCACGTGCTGTGATTTTGTGCAGCGAAGACTAACGGCGCCTTTGCTCAAGTGCAATTGCGTGTGATGCAAAATCAACCAAATCAAAAGTGGGAAAAGCGCTTGCAGCATGAACCCCCGTCGGCTGCAACTGCTGCTCGAGCACGTTCCTATGGATCACATGGATTAATTACTATGCTATGGGATTTTTTTCTACTTTTCCGTTTTGTATGCGCGTATGCATGTTCTGGGGCATATTTTATGTATACTGCCATCACCGTACGACATCTTTATACGGCTCGTTGCCGTTGAATAATGAACCCAGAAGGCACCGGGATGCGCTGATGGGACCGAAACAAGTCTACCATTGCGGTGTTTTCCCTGTGAATGGGTTAACAAAACATTTCTTTTAGCTACCAAGTGGAACAAACAATGTTTTTCTTTGCCGCCGTTATCGTTTGTCCCAATGAGCTCTTATTATTTGGATTTTTTAATGATAAAATGTGTCGTGTGTATATTAATTTGTGAAAATGGTTTTAACGCTAGTATTTTTCATATCTTCTTGAAGCTGTTACGTTCAATACACGCATCTTCCGTACGCCAACAGCACTACCGGTAGTAAGTAGTTTTGATCAAAGGGGATTTTCCCATTATTTTTGCCGAGCTAATTGGCACTCGTTTTCAGCATACTTTTTAGTGGATCATCTGTAACGCTCGTTCGGTGGCCCAGGATAAAACACCACATCGCAAATAATCCAACGCTTTTGTTGCGCGCACTTCTTGGCGGGAGATGGCCTGAAGATGAAACCACGTCGTGGAGTGGCTTGTCAGCGAAAACATCAAACGAATTTTTGAAGCGACGTGCTTAACGTCACCGCCACAGTTGCGGCGTGGAACAATATGCAATTGCAATCTTTCCCAAAAAGCAGGACACCCAGACCCAGCGCCGGATGCCGTTGGAGGTAAGCGAAAATTATGCACAAATTCGCTCTCCATCCGTGTGACGTTTATGAGGTTCCTTGAGCTCGCCTGATCGGTCCCGGAGGCCCCCGCCAACCGAAAATGTGCACTACTAACCTTGTGACGTTGGAGGAAATTTGCACAACAAGATTTTTCCACGTACCATTACCACGGATCATCAACATCACCGTTGGTGGCACGTCCCAGCGAAAATGGGGGTTTTGCTGCTTCGAGTGTCATGGTTCCACTAGGGGGATACAATTTTGATGCGGGAAAGTGCAACATCATCATAATAACGCAGACGGGAAAGGTGCTTCCGGTTGTGTCATCATCAGCATAACGTTCAACGGATTATTGGGTAGCGGGAAAATGTCTCAGCAAAGTAATGACAGCCGGCTGTCGGTGAGCTCTTTTTTCTCTGTTGGAACCCACCTCAGACGAACTGTCGTCACCCGCCCGATGAGACAGTGATCGAGGGAAATTAAATTGCGCTAATAACACCCAAACGCGTGGCGATAATGCATCATTCGGGCAAAAGAATAACGCATACGAATCCTTTCGGTAACCCGCCAGTGCAGGCAGACAGCAAAGGTAATGAATCCTTTTCGCTCTTATCCTCGTTAGGGATCATTTTCCTAATCCATTTAGCGTTTCCTTCGCACCTCAGCAGAAGGAAAACACGGTGATACTATCACTTATCACTGGCATCCTAGCGCCATCATCAGGCGCGGTGCGTATAATTATCGTTATCATCGTTATTCTGCTCCGCTCCTTATTTCTGCACCATTGCTCCTCCAGCCCGCTCCAGCATAATATTCATAATCAACGTCATTGAACTTCAACCATGGTTTCTGAGTGAGGGGGTTTCTTTCCCCAGTGCATGAAGCGCAATGCTTTTAATTTCAATTTAAAATGTTGCGTTCCATACGCAACCACACTTCGTAGGAAACTCTATTGGGTAGTGGGTGTGCGTGTGTGGCAAGGGCATCGGATGTGAATTTTGCCATTTTCCGATTCATACTCCTCGTTGTGCTACTAATTGATCATTCATCAAATGCAACCACCATCACTGTGATTTGCTATACAACGCTCCGGTAACCAATGGTGATTGCTTGCGAGGGAATAAAGTGGACAAAGGGTTGGGGAAATAAGTGGAAAATGTGGCCAAAGATAAAGGATGCCAAAAGTAATTTATTACTATTTCGTGTCTATCTTCATTGGAATCATTTTCATTTCAAATTTTCCTTAAATGATTCTTATAGGCGGTTTGCTTTAAAATGACAAAAATGCATTTAATGGGTTCTACTTGCAATTCCCATTGGAAAACAAGAGAAAAAATTATTCGTTTGTTTTTTTACCTCTCTCTCTTCCTCTCTCTTTCTCTTCTTCATTCGTTCTCTTTTTTTTCTCTTTTGTTTTGTCTTTTTCGTTTCATACTTCCACATTGTGTTTACGCGAAAGAAAATCAACTAAAAATTATAACTGGCCCATGCTGTCAGTTGAGCTCAGATGTTCATGCTGTCAGTCGTAAGGGAGATTTCTACTGCAGAGTGCAAGACATCAAAAATAGACAAATTTGATTTTCTTATTTTTTTTATAAACGATAAAACGGATTTAATTGTAATGTAACAAAGATCAATAAAATTTAAAGTTTCATTAATTTTGAAAGATTTTTTCATATTTAATTTATCTCTTTCTAAAGTATTTCTTTGCATTTCTAACATTAATGTTTTGTCAAGAATTGACTTTTTCAAGAAATATTTTTGATAAAAAGAGTGATGCAAGGATCAAATATTTATTTGATAATAATCACTAGACGGGTAATAACCAGAAATAGAGTCCCAACTCATCCGTTGACTAGTAATGAACATTTAAAGCAATCAGGAACACTGTAATGTTTACAATTGACTTTTAATGTGTGCTATTAATACTTTATGTTTAATAGATTTTGTATATAACGTGAACCTTCCTGAAATTTTAAGATCTGATTGGAGAGTCGTATTAGTAAGTATCGACAAAGCTGTCTATCATTTGTAATAACTCTCAATTGTCTTGAATCAAGAATTTAGATCAGCCTTTTTTTTTATTCTACTCACGGAAAGCTTACGAGTTATGGTATCTCTATGTGCTATGCCCGGTTTGACTGGAAACAATTATTTTTTAACCCCCAAAAATCACCGTTTTTTAAGTTTGACACTAAAGTGTGCAAAATAATGTTGAGGATCACTTTTCATTATCTATACAGAGTCAAGAGAACTATAACCTCAAACAGCCTCATCTCAATAAGCGTATTAGATAGAAATTTAAAAAATTGGTAAAAAAAATTTTGTTTGAGCACGTTGTGGTCAGTTCCAATATAAACACTTTTGTTGAATTATTATGATTTAAAAATTGATTTGAATTTTCGAGCAAATGTTACATTTATTGGCTGTTGTACTATTCAGCTCTTACTAAAGGATAAATTATATTTAGTGACTTTTAGGTCGATGCTACGTTTTGGTCCATTGGTTTCATTATTATTTTATTTTATTGCTCATTAGAATACTTTTTTTCATACAAACATCACAATCAACAACAAAAATCCACACATTTTTTTTATGACGAAAACACAACCGTAAATTCAAACATTTCCCTCATGAATGATGTTCCCGGGGCAGGATGCTTCATTTAGTTGGTTGTACCGACGACAACTGCTACCAGGGATTCCACCACCTTTGGACCACCTTTCCCCAAACAAGTGCAGCATTATTTCGTGCTGAATGCCAACACCGTTCACCGGAAACTACACGGGAAACTAACGAACCGTGCGAACACATCACAGTCACAATCAGTGGCACCTGCTGTAACATTGCCACCGTACGGATATAGACGAGACAACACTTCAGCACGCAACCACAACGACCGCACACATTCCCAGTGATCAGCACCATCATCATCATCATCATCATCATCATCATCAGGCGTCTCCATCGCGAACCAGCTGCTCGATGGTTCGCTGGCGAAAGGTGTGGGCAACCTTTCAACCTTCCGTCCTTCCAGGACGCAGGTTCGTATCGATGTCAGTTCATTTTGGTTTGCGTTCAGGAAAAAGCAATTTTCCATCCTTCCTGAGTCCGTCCGGCATCCCGTTTTGGGGAATGTTCAATGTCCGTCCCGGCCAGTAAATTCCTCCTGCCCCAGTGTTCCTCAAAATGAGCTCATTTTCAGTAGCTCACCAGCTCATCAGCTCTTTCCCGTTTTCCCGCTGACCTATAGAAACAACGGGAAAATGGAGGGAAATGAAATAAAAGTGGAAATTTTCTCCGAATCAATGCGCATCGCCTTGGGCACTTCCTTACAGTAAGCTTTTCCCGACAACGCTCGGAATCATTTCCACGCTTCAACGCGTGCTCGAGGGATGTCAAATGTTTACCGTACTTCCATTTTTTTTTTGCTGTTGCTACCAGCAAACGTAAACAGCAATTCCGAGCATTCCTGCCATGGCGTGGTAAAGTTGTGCCATCGCAATGGAATGCCCCAGTGCCCCAAGTATCGCGTGTGCCGTTGTTTTGTTAACCAAGATAAGAAAAAAAACCTTATCGAACGCGATGCGATAAACGACACTGTAAAGATTGGAAGAAAAACAAACGAAGTGTCACTCGTCCAATGAAGGATGCTTCTGGTGCCTGTGGTTTTGTGCTAGGAAACCCAACCCAACCATGAACTGGTACCATTTCTGCTTCGCACTATGTAATTTAAAAACCCCGAGGTGGCAATAGCTTCCGACGATGGAACGCTTCTAATCGAAGAATATATCCTTGGTAATCGAAGATCATTAGTTTAGTGGTGTGGAAACGCAACCATTTGACAGTGGATCCCCAGTGTTCGGAGGATAATTGGACCATGGAAAAATTGTCACCACTAAATGACGCTGTATACATTCGCTTCATCGCTTTGCAAGACGAGATTTTTCACTGGAATTAACACAACATCAACACTATTTTCATCGGTCGGTCGGTATTCGGTTCGGAAAAATCTCATCGAAATTTCCATTTTTTCTGTCACTCTAATCGATTGAGTAATGTCACTATTAATGCGACTTGGGGTGAGATATTCATGTTTGTTTATATTTGGTGTGATTTTTGATTTCTTTTCTAATTTCATATACATTTATTTATTGTTACCTCAATCTTTATTATACTTTATGTGATTATTTGTACATTTCTTGTATTTCCCCATTTATTCTTATTTCAATCCATTTCATGTATCTATTTATGTTTATTATTGAATTAGTTATGTCTTACTTTTCATTCAAAATTATTTGCTCTTCCAGTTTTTTTTCTCTTTCAAATTTCTATTATTCTTAACGAGTTTTTTGTGTTTGTTATTTGATTTTTGATATATTACATATTATTTTTAATATTCTATTTTTTTAAAATAATTATTTATTCTTTTAGATTATTTCTCATCTTACTTTATATATTTGTTTGTGTTTGTTACCTAATTTATACTTTTTTATGTTGTTTTATATATACTTTTTTTAATCATTTAGTCTCCTTGTCTATATTTTTTAATCTTATATCAATCTTCAATTCACTTTATTTTATTACTTCAACACACTTTACATTACACGGTTTTATTTGCGCTTGTTATTTAACAAACCTAAAAATATTTTTTATTTTGTCATGTATTCTTCTGAACAAAATATATCTAATTGCGCTCCTTGTTTAGTATTTTACTTTTTCCTATTTTAATATTCATTACACTTGAAGGATTTATTTGATTATTTGATTTGTTACGTGTTTTATTTCTTTTGAAATATTCTTGTAAATCCTTCATTATTTTTATTATCACTTATTCTTCTTGTTAATACGCCATGTGCCGTCATACTAATCAAAAACATATATGAACACTCTTCTTATTATTTTTTCCAGATTATTTGTTTGTCGTTTTGTTATTTTTTTAAATTTAATTTACATTCTCATTTCATCAAAATTATGTATTCTTCTTATTATTTTAATACTGTTTTCAAATATGTCATGTTGTATCTTTTATTTTTAATTCGTTATTGTTATCAACAGATTATCAGCTCATAATTTTCAACAGTGTCCTTTTCACTGACCGTGACAGATGGTATTATTAAACAGTCCATTCGGCAGTGCCAATAAACGGAGCACAGAAAGAATACCTACCATTATCTACTCACCACTTCATATGATCATTTCATTTCCCGGTCTAGGATGGCCGACAATGCATTCTCAATTCCCATTTGCTACATCACAACAGTGTACGATGCGTTCGATTTTCCAATAGTTTATCGATCGTCAACGGTAGCCTTCCAAGGGCAATCGTTGCGTTAGGGCAATGGACGGAAAAAAAACAAGCAAACGGAATCCATATCTAATCAACAACCTGCTATTGTTTCTCTGTATAATTTTTCTCCCTATTGCCACTACTTTGGAGGGTGAGATTTGTCCTGCAGATTTCCAACCTCACTACAAATCGTGCGCACCCTTAACGTTCAGTGTGACGCAAGGATAATTTATTGAACCAATCGAATTAAAACCCAACTCTCGACTCTATCATCCAGCGGTAGATTCCCTCCCAGAAGTGGACATAGGGCTTACACCTACAAAGGTTGATGAATCGAGGCCCCCTGACTGGCTCTCTTTTTGATAAAGATATCAAAATCAGAACTGACCCTCCCTGTGTTTATTCAACTGCCTTCGGTGCGATCCATCTAAACCGAAATTTCCCGAAATGCACGAAACGCCAAAATTCAGGTGCCCTTTCAATACCCGTTGCGATAATAATAATAACAGCACCCCACATAACGTACCATGGCCGAATCACGGGGCGGACACTTCATTTTGGTCCAATTAGTTTCTATCTTTGGTTTGCTCGCAGTACCTAACCTCGAACGCGCGTGAGTTTCATGACCTCGGGGGATGATTTTATCCCGACCGAATGCCCGCAGGACACTCAGCGAAAGACGGACGCTCGCTGTTCAACGCACCGAAAACAGCACAACCGAGAGTTCCATTCGGTGTATGGTGTGTTGAATGAGGATGAGAAAAGGATATATTTATCTGGCGAATGCCGCCAACCCTTGTTCCAGGACTAGGGTCTGTTTATGGGGTTTGCGTCCGAAACGCACCAAAGAAATGATGTTTGTTCGGAATCCACTTCAGGCCACTGTTCCAGATGCACAGTTGTCCTTGTTTGGATTACGGTCACGACAACGGCCAAATGACCGATAAGGACGTGCGTTATACTGCCATCCCGTTTTCCCCCTTACGAGCGGGACACTTTCCTGGGTGCATGGTTGGACTAGGGCAACACATAAGGGCTGCTCATTAGAAACCCGACTAACGTCTTTCGGCTTCCGGAGTTGGGGATCTATGGGCATGACACATTTTCATTGCACTGCCCCTGTTCCGTACGACATTTGGCCGTTGCTATCTTTGCTGATTCATTATAGCTATTTGTCTAGCATTTATTTTTGGAGTGTCTTCAATATTGCTTCTACGATGGCCTCGAAATGAATAAATGGAGAAGCAATTCCGAGGGAACTAGGGAAAGGGATTTAGTGGATAAGCCATGCCATTGTGGTGGAAAATACGGATCGATTCACACATACACTTACACACACACATGACCGGGAATAGTCATTTACGTTAGTCTATATGTTTAATTTATCGTAGATGCACACCATTTCACCCAGCTCCAATATCCTTTACCAGGGAAGGCAAGATGCTATCCTTCGAGAAGCATCCTAAACCGAGGTGGCAATTCTGTTACGGCTCACTTCGTACCCCGGCAACCAACCGTTTATCTCCAGCCGTGTGACAACGCACTATTATTAGTGGTGTTAATGACTCCTGAAAATTGCTTCAATAAGGGTGCACCGTTGCAGTGAACACGGAGCGAAAATGTCTTGCAAGGTGGGAACGAATGTAGCCGATGTATGGTGGATTGCATACCTTGCGGGGTTTATCTGTGCGGATGTATCTTTCAGACAAATGAAAATGTAAACCGTGATACAAAGGTTGAAGGGTCTGTATGAATGCAGTTTTATTGCATTTGTAATTTGTTGCTATGATAAATGATATCTTTTGCATTGCTTACCGAGAAGTAAAATAGTTTTAGATGAGCTTTGAACCTAAAAAAAAAACGTGTTTCACTTATCACTTTTGCGTGCGATGATTCATGCCTGCTAAATAAATCATGGCTTACTCAGGTGCAGTGTCAAAACCGATCAAACCCTTGCTGTGAGCAGGACCGGGGAAATGTTCACAAAATTATTTTAAAAGCAACGAACAACACCACACCAAACACATTAATCATCAACGCAGTAAATGAAGCGAATCATTTTCGCGCCATCACCCTCATTTCCTTGGTGATGGGACGTTGCGTGTACTTTTTTTTCAATCAATCGGGTTGGTATGATTTACGACATAAGGAAAACCATCAGCGTGAACTCTCAAATGTCGTGTTGTGGGGGGTTTGTTTGGTGTTGCGAATGTCTGGTATGTAGAGCAACCGCGCTATCTTTACTGTTGCACCGGCGCTGCATCATCAGAAAGTGCAGCGTGTCATGTGATGAGATGGATGATCCGTATAAATTTGTCATTTTTCCACATTTTGAATATCTTTTCATACATTCCCCTAGAGAAAGTGGTGCGCAACCGGAAGTGGCACTTTGGCGCCATCTTTTGGGAGGAAAATAAAAATCTGACCACAAACGACTACATCCATTGCGATGTGCACCAATCCCTGCAACTATCTGCACTGCAAAGCAGGACAATGGACCCACTCTCGGTGCTATCAGTCATCCGCCTATGCCGGGCAAAAACTCTCACCAGGAAAATGGGAAAATCTGTCCACCGTCAACGGCTATCAAAGCGGTGAGGGACCCGGTCGTTCATTATGCAAACCCGGCGTGGTAGACTGGTATCGTTAATTTGATGTTGATTTATGATTCGATGCGAGTACCGTACCACTGCTCACGATGGGGAAAGTGAGAAAGGACTTTAAGCTACCAAGCGTTAGACGAATTCCACTTTACGGTGGAAGCCCGGGAACAGGCGAACGAATTCGTGTCAATGTACTCCTTGGGAAAAAGGATTTCAATAAAAGGATTTATGATTTTCATTTCGTTCTTTCAACAGCAACCAGATCATTATCTTTCATCCCTGAAGCTGGCCATAGCCGTAATGGGCATCGCAACACCATAAAGAACCTGCTGTTCTGCCCTGTGAAAGACCTCATCGGAAAAGGATACGGGCAGGGATTCGAAATAAAGACAAACGGCAAACCCCACATTTAACGGGCGAGATTTTAATTTCCATACCTTCCAGAAACCTCTGCCCCACGATTGTATCCATTGTGTATGCTACAAAAGATTAAGCATAATTTGGTGCTGCTGTGCCAAGATTGCTTTCGGTGTGCGGGTCTGTTGGTCCGAAAAAAAAAACAGAACAGATTGGCGGGGTGAGCTAGGAATAACTCATCATCTTCATCAACCCTAGAATAGGACACCTTCCCACCAGTTCACAGCGTGCCAAAGGTTGCGCATTAAGAGATGTACTTTTTAATTCCGTTTCTTCCCGAACCCCTTGGCCGGTACCATTTAACTTCCGTCTGCCAGAGACAGGTTAACGCACCGGAGGGAAAAAAAATAATAATAACCAAAGAACCGAAAGCAAGAAATTTGAATAAAAATGGGAACTCTTTTCTACAACTTATGAATATGCCAACACCACCTTCAACTCTGCCCTGCGCTCGGCCGAAAGAAAAGCTGCAAAAAGGTTGCAGCAAATGTTCCACCCATTTTCCACTGCCGCATATGCATCCTTCCAAAATAGGGAGTATAACGCCACACATTTCGGATGCTGATGGGCCGAGTATGGAAACGAGATTGTTCGTTAGGGGTCATCCATTTATTACCTTACGCAAAAATTGAGGATTTTCCACTCCTTGCTCTCCTTTTGTTAAAAAAGCATAATAAAACCTAAGGATTAGGTCGATTCCTTGTCCCATTCCTCAAAAATAAATATAACACAACTGAACTATTCAGTTTCTCCACTCAACTGATTGTTAATACATAAAATACGCATAACAATCACATGACTTTAAATGCACACCAATGTTGATAATTAGAATCATTCTGTGCAATGTTTGCCGTCCGATCACTTAAAAATGTATTCCACATATTTTTAAAATTTTAAAACATTGTTAAATCTTTCACTGATGTACTGAAATCCCTCGCGAAGCAATGACGCCATTGTACCTATGGTTTTCATCCTTAGTTTTTGCTAACTCTCACTTCTCCCCATATCCTGTTGAGAGGCAGGAATTGGTATTTTTTATACTCTGATGATTCTCCAGAAGTGACACAATGCTTTAGATAACTTATTGGCTATATCTGAAGCTAAAGTCATACGGTTTTCTTGTGGCGTTGAAGAACTACTAATTTAGTGTTCAATCAACCGTGGAACAGCCCTTTATCCCGGGTGTATTTGGTTACATAACAGAATTGTTACAATTGACGATATGTTGTTTTAGTTCTCAAACGTGCAGAGAGTTGAAAGGATTTATCTAAATTATGATTTCGTTTTCAAAAACATATGATGAATATCGCGAGTTTTAGTGGCACTTTATTACGATTTACGTAACCTAAAGTTGAACTCTCTATCTCTCCCATGCAAGCGTTACGTAATACGTGGATGATCCCTTAGGAACATCTTTTTTTGTTAAATGAAAAACCTCACCGCTTCTTCCGTTTTTTTGTTAATACGCTTCGTTTTACGCTTGTTGTTGGGCCTGCATTCCCCACGGGTTTAGACTTCGATTGCAAACGGTGCCCTGTTGTGTCGATTGGCAAAACGGGAGCATTACTCACACGGGAATTTTCCTTCCCTTCATTTTTTGCGTGTACAATTTTCCTCTAGGTTTTCATCCGTATGCATCCCGTGTCTGGTTAGTGAGGGAATCGTAATTTTAAGGCCTCATTCAAAATAATTTGCATATGATCGGGGTAAAATAGTAAATATGGGAGTGTTTTGTAACGGGAGACAAAGCATTGGAGATCTTTAGAAATTTTTCCTAAATTGTATTTTTGATTTGCTTTATGATTCGAGTCCATTTTCCGACAGAATATCTGAATAGAGAAAGAGTAAAGCGTGTCCTAATGGAACGTTAGGTAGAATCAGTCTCGGATGCTTAGGAATCCTTATCAAAATAATGTTAGTCCGACGGGAGTTTTAACAGCAATGCAGCTCAATAAATAGAAGAAGTCTGTAACGTCCCACAACCCAAAAACCTTGCATTCCATAGTTCCACGTCATTATTCGTTCAAAATTGAGACGTCACAAAACGACTCTGCAACGGGTTGTACCTTCAATCTTCGGTACGTAATATCCAGATATGCCATGGGGAAGGCAACCACCGTCTGCTCGTTACAGGAAAAACATATGAATTTTCATAATGTCGGGAATGTGTGTCGGGCTGGTGTTGTGGGACGTTTTGCTGAGGTAGCGTACGTATGATTGAACACGCACATTTGTTGTCCGGGAACAGATGCCTCCTAGTGTCCTGTATGCTTTCCGCCCAAAACCCCTCATTCGTAACCTTTGGCGTGATGTTATGGCAAAACCGGATAGTCAACAGGGAATGGACGAAGGACACAAATAACATCAGCAGCAGCAACACACACAGGAAAAAAAACCCTCCTATCGACCATACCGACCTCGACGGATGCCTAACGAGGAAATGAAACCCTGAACGTGACTCTATTCGAATGTCGGGGCTTTTTTGCAACACTGCAACGGATAGCAATGTACTTCCCGCACTTCCTCGGCCACTCAGGCCACGCCAAAGGGAAATATATAAATAATATTACGCTTCCGCACGGTGGCGATAACACGCTTCCTCGGCGCGCAAGACCTGCGAAAACCGTTCTGTCAACATTTTAATTCAATTTTTCCACCAGCCAGCCGATGTGCGAAGGAATTTTTGCCGAAGGAATCGCAACCGAAGCCCGTGCTTTGAAATCGTTTTAAATCTTCCTTTTTTTTTTGCGGTCCCGCCGGATTACTGTACGATTAGAACACGCCGCCCCGAAGGGAGAGATTTTCGGTCTCTCTTTGAATGCAGAAGGAAATTGCTTTTTAATGGTGCCGAATTAAATTATGTCGCTGGAACAGGGCGGGTGGGTTTTGATCGACAGTACTATGTCAGGCAAGCCCAACATGCGCCATTGATTGTTGACCGGACGGATCGGGGGTTTGTGTTTGACAAGATGGGCACGGGACGACCGAGAATGGAACGTGCGGGAAGGAATGAAATCGAATTTAAGAATAAAAATTCGTCTGTGGCAAAATCAATTTGACGCTCCGCAAACACAGTCACTACCCAGTGGTGGGTTAATAATTGCGAGAAGAAGAAAAAATAGCACACAACCATTCCCAGCTCTACATTCCGGTGGTTCCGGTTAAGCTTAGCTTAGCTCGTCACAGTTCATTGGAAATTTTCGTAGCGTACCAGCACGGGAAAAATTAAACGCTCGTTACGAAACAACCCAGACAGGGTGATAATGATTGAAAATCGTTTTTGGGTGTCGGTTTTCTTGTTATTCATGTTTCAAAGTTTACACGAGCATTCAGGTTAGTGCTGCATGCGTCATTTAGTGCGTGGAGCGTCACGCAACATTAATTACACCATTCATATATAGTGAACGTTCTAGATAAGACGTTAACTGAGTGAAAACAAAACGATGCAGGAATATTTTCTTCTAAAAAATATGAAACTACTTATTTCAAATAAATTGACGTTAATTTCGTACATAAAAATTCGTAAAAATAAAAATACAAACTGCCTCGAAAGAAAACGATGGAAATTTAAATTCATGTTCGAATTTTTTTCGAAAACGCCTACAAGTATGCAATGAGCAATACAGCACGAGTTTTGATTTGAGAGCAGTTGGAAAAGCGTTTATGTTAGCAATTGTTAAGCATTGTTTATTACTTTTTTTCACAAAACTAATCCAATAAAAAAAAGTCAATTCTTCAATCGTTATCAGCAGTTTCCCATACGCACTACTACATTTAAATAGCACATGTTAGCTAGCGCAAATATCCCTAAAAAGATGAGGGATTTTCCCCATTTTCTCCATGCAACTATTCCCCGTACGTACCGGTTTCGATTCCAATTGAGACATTCATTTTTCGTGCAATGTGGCAACACTTTAATGGTCTGTAATATCCCACGGGAGTGTTAAAGGCAAGATAAAATATGAGCTACGACGCTCTGCGATGTTGCGCTACAATTTCATCTCCCTATCAAAATTGGACACTTTCGTCTTTAGTTGATAAAGATGTTTGACTACCGCCGACCTGGTGTCTGGTGTGTTGTTTCTCTTATCTAAGGATTAGTTGCATGTTTTACTCATTTTTTTTGGGTTTTTTTTAATACGACTTTCCTTTTCGAAACCCCCTCGTTCAAACCAACGCATCCAAACGCTTTTCCGATGGTGTGGAAAATGTCCATTTTTACGGACGCAATCGAAACCGTGTTCCCCCTAAGGGTTAAGCACGAAAAAGGGAAACTCGACAGTTGGTACAGTCGTAAAAAATGTGGTTCTATCCTCTTAAGGACGATTATGCCGATTCTTGGCCAAACGCTGACGATGCCGTTGGTGATAATCCTACTTTTCTTTATATCTGTTTTACCATCCTAACCCACCTTCAATGGGTGGCCGTTTTTTCACTTACACCAAGTCGCATCGGTGTCTGGAGTCAGTAACAGGTTTGTGTCATTATGCAAATTATTGCAGTCCTTTTCGTACGAAGCCAGGCCTACCCGGTGCCGGGTACCTTTTGTTTAGCAAACCAGAATGGCAATGTGTGGGATCTTCGGGAAGTCAAAACCACTTTAATCCCGGCTGGTTTTGGATGTAAAAGGCGTGAGCTCCAACCAAGCATAAAGAACACCGTAATATCTGGCTACCTGGCGAGGGGGGTGCAAAAACCGTACTACAAGTGGTTCGAACGCAAAGTGTATGAATAAATAATTTCTCAGATTAAAAATCATAATCTATGGAAGCACTTCGATGTACAAGGACCTTGATTTCCTAGCGACCTAGCGACGGTGTTGAGCATAGCCGGAACATTATTGTTTGATCGGGACAGCCACGAGGACCACTGCTGTAGGGAACATGTAAACGAATGGCGAAATAGGAGAAAAACTCACAACCGTACACATTACCCCGAGGAGCATTCGAAGGCGTCAGAGCGTAAAGCGTCGTCTCCAGTGTATAGTGTAGTGGCGCGTGGAACTCTGCTCGTTCTGTATCGTGTTTCTGTTTGCGCCTTCGGGCTCGTTTAAATCCCTTGTTTCCCAATTGCTCTATTTGCTTCAAACCGCCGCGCATGGATGGCGGGAACGGATACTTTACAACCTAATGATAAAAACCATTTTCCATGAATTATGTTCCGGGTGTGAATTTGAAGTGCACAGCAATGGTCCCACAATACCATGGAACGACGCAATGGGCAGTTTTCCTGGACGGTTTTCACCCCTGTATCCAAACCCAAAACACTCTCCGATCTTCTGTTTTTGTTTTCCCCTGCCCTGGTCTTAATCGTGAAAGGAAAAGTAAAAAAAAAGCTAAAAAATCTGACCAAAGTCCTCCCTTTCTTCATTTTAATAACGTTTCCATTGCCGTGCTAGAATAACGCAAGAGGGTGCTGGACGACCAGGTCTGTAAATGGCATCAGAATAGGGGAAAACCGTAGCGAAGGGTTTTTCCGGGATGTACCGTGGCACTGTGGTTTTGTGGCGAATCCCCGCACACGAAACCGTTCGTCTGTTGCCGGGAGCATGAAGCGACAAAAAGCAATTCTTGTCCATCGTTTATTGCGTTTTGTTGACGCACAATGAACTTATCTAGCCGCCTGATAGGAGAAGAAAGGGATTTTCTGTGTGTAGTTTATGTTTGCCGTCCTATCGGGCCGCTTTGGTCGGCCATTTCGGGCTTGATTTACTTTGAAGTAGAGCCACTTGATTACATCCTTCTGGGTGGACCGGAGTGTCTAACGTTGTTGGAAATTGTGTCCCTTCTCAAAATATCAACGCGGCAGTGCAATGAAGAAAAGGTGATAATTCTTACGCTTAATGTGATGAGCTGGGCATAACTTTTAGCACGTAGTACCTCGAACAGGCTGAATCTTTCTTTCGAAAATACTAGAAATTCTAAAGCTATTTAAAACAAAGTTGTTTACGAACTCTACAGTTCTCCACAACTCTCTTCTTTACTACTGAGTGGCATACCAGATTTGAAAAGAGGCAAAAATATTTAAATGCTGCTTATATCCCATCTAATGAAAGTCGTTGTCTACTATTTAGATTGAACTCGTTAAACCAGAGGCGTCCTTCAGCCTACATTAGAAGCTTCTAGGATGTTCAGAATCCTCGGATCTCCTTTCTTCTGTTTGTTTGTTTGTTTGTTTGTTAGAACGGTAACTTCTTGCTTGTTGAATATGATGATAATGATCTCGTCCATAACCTGCAGAGGATCGAAATGGTTGTAGTTATTTTATAGAAGTCTTGAGAGACTCCAATGGAGAAAAACAAACAAATAATTTAAAATTTAAACTCTGTGCATCGCATTCGGCTCCCAGACGCCAAAGCTGGTAATGTCGAGCAACTGTGAACGATTTTCTATATATAATTCTATCTTACCTTACCTTATCTTGAACTAAGTTCACTTCATAATCTGCTACTCACACCTCATTTTTTGGTAGATTTTAAACTGCATTATGTGTGGCTTGATCTTCAATTTGTGGTCCTCAGATGACTCCGAGAGATTTCATTACTGTTACTTCAATATTTTCTCCATCTATATTTATTCCAGAAGTTAGTAAAGAACCGAATTTCAATACTACCATGTCCTTAAGCATTTGTCCAAACATTGTTAATCATTACTCAGAAAAATCATTTTAAAAAATGATTCAGGTGGTTTAATCGATTTTACAGCAATTTGTCTCCATTTTCTCCTTTGCTGTCTCTCGAACTCATGGTTTTTCCTCATTTAAATTATGTGCTTAACATTGTGATAATGTTTTCCCTTTTTCCCCACTTTCATTGTAAACTTATTAGTAGTATTTGTGAACCTTAAGTTACACATTTAAGACTTAGCGCAGATTAATGAGCTACAAAGTACTAATGTACAATGAAATATTTTTTTTTACCATTCATCTACAGAATAATGTAACCTTCAAGGTCACAGCCACCGAGAGCACGAAATGTAATGAACCGCTGCACCGCTAATCTGAAGATCACTGCCTTTAATTAACCAAATTAAAGCACCATTATGATTGAAACCTCCCGTCAGGCAAACGAGCTGTCAACTGAAACCGGTCAAGGTTCACGAAAGGGCGTCGTCGAACATCGCACGCGATCTCACGCAGAAAATTTTGGCAAATGGCAAATGGAATGATGTTTGGGTGTAGCTTGAAAACTAAAGTAAAGCTCAACCACATTCTCACCCTCGACGGTGGTGGAACAGTAAAGCCCAATACATCTATCCGACTCCGTCCCCGTAAGTATCCGTTCTGGTTGGTTTGCTGTACACTCTGGACACTGGTCCACCGGATGTTACCGGTTTAGTGACTTATTATTTCAATTTTTTGTTCTGTTTTGGTGCTGGAAAGGGAAATATAAATGAAAAAAACGAATTCTTCCCGAGCTTGATGTCTTGGGGAGTTTTTTTTTTGGTTTTGTTGCTATTCTTCCACCAACGAACCTAAACTGACAATGTGCTGAGCACCTTACGGTAATGACTTCGCAATCGGGCGTTGTTATGATGGATGGGAACAGATCTTTACGTGGATCTGCCACGGTTGAAGCGATCCGGTCTGAGCATATTGGACGGAGGGGATTTTGTATGTATGTGTGTGTGGCTTTTTTCTGCTAATTCCGGTGGGATTGTAATCGCTCCACCGGATGTAAGTATAAAGTTAATATTAATGACCAAAGAATTAGGTGGTCGGTAATTCAACTCCACTGACTCCATTCCTGTTCAAGGTCGTGCGAGATAGGTCTGATGGGAAAGAGTAAAGGTTCCAAATATGTTTAAATATATACTTTTGCTATTACAGGGTAAATATTATCTCTAAAGCTCACTGTACTCATGGATCCCACCACCAATCGACCAAAGTTTGTGCATTTAGACGACGAATTATCCGCCAATCTTTCTAACAATCTTATTAGACCCACTCACGAAACCACCGGGCATGAGAAAATCAGCATCAGTTCGTGCATCATCTTCAGGCTGACGGGAAAACTGCGGTGCAGGTGACGACTTTCGATTGCGGCTGTGGAGTCGTTTGTTAACGACGCTACACCGCCGGTTACGCGAAACAATGACAATTGACCATAAATTCCATCACCCCTTGACCTTGGCCATCGTATCGCATCCGTAAGGCCGGTGGCCAACCTCTGACGTGTTCGATGCCAACCGTCAATGCCGGCGTGTTAGGCTAGACGTTTGAAAGCAATTGAATGTCACTCGGCCCGTTCTAAGCCGTGTGCGGGATGCTAACCGAAACGGGTGATTTATTCTCACGTGTTAACGCTTGCCGAGCGAGAATTTCACGCAATTTCCTTCCCAACTATAGATCTCGCGTTCAACACATGTAAGGAGAGGGGTCATCATTGAGTTGACATCTTAGAATTCGATTGATTTTATCGCGAGTTCGTTCTTTTCCACGGTGCCAGAGCGCCACTGAAGTGAATCGAATCGAGCTACTACGACTTATTCTTGATGCCCGCTACATAAGCCACTTATGCAAACCGTGTAATTGCAATTTACGATGTGTTGGACGGTCGGTAAGCCTCGTACCTGGAGTGTGGTACAGGTGGAAAATTCGTTCACGGGCAAGAAGCTTTCCTTTGGACAGAGGGCTGGGAAAGTGACCGCCACTTAGTGTGATTTATGGCAAACAATTTATGTCATTAATAAGATTTCAAACAAAGAAAGCAGCCAAGAGCAGCTTCCACCTGACACTATCAGCAATTTTTGTGATTTTGTTTGTACAGTGATAGTGTTGCAGGTAAGTGGCTCTATTAGTAATTGATTGATACCGAGCTTCTCAACAATTATTCATTATAAACAAAAGATAAAACACAAAAATACATTAAAAATAAAAATTATTCGTTATAAAATAATTTTACATTAATGAAACGGTATAAAATAATTATAACATTCATTAATAAAACACAAATAAACAAATCTCGGACCTTCTGTAAGCCTGATTGATTTATTAATTAAGGAAGTATTCTAACGTTTCTGTTTCGGCAATTCATAACAGTTTAGTTCCGTTTGAAAAAACACTCGAACGAACGTTAACTGTAACGAATTTTGCTAAAAAGACGCGCAAAGACTCCTTCTCTCTCGCGTGTCTGTTTATCCCCATTCTATGCTTTAATTCATTCCCCCACGCCATTCATCAGCAATACGCAACACTCTATTTGTGGTCAGAGATTGACCGCGGATGTTCTTTGCACGCGAAACTCCATCCCGTACTCGGCATCAGCCACAGTCGTGGTTCGTCGCTTACGGCGCGTAGATATCATTAGTTAAGTTGCTCATTGTACCCGTGCGCGTTGAGACAGGCGCATCAAAACTGATCTTGTGTTTAATGTACGATTGCTAGTGGCGGTTCTCAATAGCACGATGAACTACTTGTGCGTCTGTTCCGTGATTTTGGTCCTCATTGCCCAAAACCTTGCCGTTACACCGACGGGGAAAGTGGACTTTTCGGAGGCGGATGATTTAAACGATGACACCCTCGGGGGTGGGTTCGTGAGTGTGTACAAAAACTACCCAAAGATCCAGGTGACGGTGGATACGCAGAAGCTTAAGCGTGTCCCACAGCCGGAAACTAAAAGTGATGAATCGAGTTCGGGTAGCTCGGGAAGTTCTGGATCGGAATCGGTCGAACGACCTTCGGTCGGTGTGCGAACGGACATAACGATTGAAATATCGGAAGAAGCTGCTAACGATGCGCGAACCGGTGATCGTGATGGGAAAAAGGATCGAAACGGACCCGGGGGGCTTGGGGCGGGAGAGATTGGCAGTGGGAAAAAGGATCGCAATGGGAATGGCAAAACGGCCGATGAAGATGATGCGAATGCGAGCATACCGGTGTTTAAGGGTATGGCGGGAGTTTCGACCAAAAAACCCAAACCAACACCTTCGCGAGGTACTCCGCACGGGGATAGACCAGGGATTACGCTCAGCCAGCGGCCTACCGTGACCAGCTTCTATGGACCGGGAAGTGATGATCGTAACCGTATCAGTGGAGAGTACGATGGGTGGAATTCGCATTATCCTCCGCATACGGTGACAGCCGTTTGGACCACCGAGAGACCATATCTTCGACGGGTGGATTACGATTACTCAGGTAAATGGGCATAACGATTTCCTATTTAAAAATCCACCGATATAGCTTCCATCTGAAAGCTGTCAGTCGTGATAGTGATCATGCTATATCTCACGAACTATCTCTGTCTCCATCGTAGGGCAACATCGTTCACCGACGTACTACAAGGGTTATGTTCCCTACAATGTGGGCCACCATCACACACAGTCGGCGGAACATCACCACGCGGGTGACTGGAAACCGTGCTACTGCAGCATCTATCAGCCGTGGGCCGCACGTGCCCCATCCAATCCCGTTCTGCCCTCCACGGGTCCGCTTCATCCCACCGTACACCCGCCACCACCGCGAAACACCGTGGACAACAAAGTAGACGTACCTGCCGTTCTCTCGCACCACCAACAGCACTATCGTTCGATCCGTTCGTAGCGGCAAGCGTACGGGCTCTTCGGGGAGAAGCCCATCGATCACCACCCACCATCCGCTTCCTCCTCTAGCTAGTCTGTAACACGCTCATCGTTGCATTACCTCGTACCCCAAAACTTAGGGAAAGCAACCCGGAGCATCTTTTTACTTTGTATATGATCAATAAAAGTTGACACACTTTTTTTTCTAGCTTAAAAATTTCCCTTTGGGTTTTCTATCACACACACACGCACCTCTCTGTTTCTTCCCCTTTTTTGCCCCGGGACGATAGTTCTCTCCTCCGTGCAGGTTCATCACAAACCTGCTCGGAATGATCATCCCGTCGATCGTAGTATTATGTCACCTGCATCTTCCACACTGGTGCAGCATTGGTAGAAAGAGAGGAAACCACATCAACCCTCCATCACCAACAAACGATCAAGCATTGGGAAGGGTTTCTAAGCATCCACAGACACGGTGACACACACATAGCAGTGGCGTACTGTTGCCCGACCTTCCAATAAATTGATAAGACGGATCAACAGTGCGGTTCGAACGACGCAGATGCAAATCACTACACGTTCGATCGCAGCACGGGAAGCAACGGTTTGTGCAGGAACGATCAAGAGTGCTCGAAAACATCCGTCCATCATGCGACGATCGTTGTGTTTGCTGCCCTTAGTGAGTGTGCTCTGTTTACTTCACATTTCAAGTGCTGGTAAAGTTTTTCTTTTAAATCAAACAATTGGTAAACTTTTTCTTATGAGACACAACAATCGTCCGCTCCACTTGCAGCGCCACTTGCGACCGATATGGATCAGATGGAGGAGATGGAAGAGCTCGGAATTGTTGGCTGTAATCACGCAGTCACTGTAACGGCTTTGCCGTTGCCTGGATTCACTGTTTCCAACTCTGAACAACGTATTCAAACGAACACACAAACCTCAAAAGAATTGGAAGATGGATTCACCGCTCATAACCCTGACCAACGTCATCAAACGGGCCCAAGAACCTCAACAGAATCGGAAGACAGCGGTAGTGCATCGGTGGAGAGTTCCAGTGTGCGCGAAATGCGAACCGAAAAACGATGAATAAAGTGCACTTTTTATTACAACTAGTTTGCTTACACTACGCTACTACTACACTGGAGGCCCACGTCCCATGACGGGACCAACGTACTCCGTAGAATCAGTGAGTTGCAATTCCTGAGGGATGAAGCTGCTTCGAGCGTACTAATGGATGGGAAAGTACATCATTTAGTAAGATTGAGAGCTCAGCTGTTTAGTACTCCACTTCGCGATATGCTTACCATGAAAACATTCGGTAATTCCAGTTCGTTTGTATCGGCCACGGTAAACACAAGCCGATCATCGTTCGAAGGATATCTCACCGTAGAAGAGGTTGATGGAGATCGCGTCGTGGAGATGATCGACGGTTGCGTAGACACTTGTGCAGTTATGGTGCTTGGTTGTTCCGTAGTTTGCCACCACCAGATGTTAGGAGTTTCAGGGAGCGGATCATGCTGGGGTGCAACATTGGCCGGTGTTTCTTCCGTTGTCGTTGTTGACCACGGTGGAATCCAGAGCATTTTCGAAACTTTCTCATTAATACCGTTTAAGAATTCGCGCTTCTTTTCGTAAACGGTTTGTTTGATCGTTGACACTTTGCTTTTAAACCAAAAGATCACTGTTAGGTAAGGTAGAAATGGAATGGAATATAGAATCATAATTACCCAAGCAAGCCTTCTCCATCCTTTTTCCCCCAGTCGAGCAATGGTGCTGTAATAAAGCGTAAGAAGAATCTAACATTACTGTTTTTGCTGTTAACAGCGACCCAATGACATGAGGCGTACATCCAGTACTGCAATCAAGTAGTACAATTACTACCACAGCCAACACCGATCGTTTCATTATCATCACAACTGTTAGGAACACTTTTAGCCAGCCAGAATACCACTCCGAACTGTGTTGCGTTCAGTCTACGACTGATCGCAACATCAAGCTTGATTTGTGTTGCCTGTGACCTAGTTATCACGTTGAAAGGAAAAGTAAACAGTCGCTGCCATTAATCAGGATTGCATTTTTTTCAACGAATCAAGTTCGCAAAAGCCAATGCTTATCAAGCACCACGGCTGGTGGTTGAATCAATTCAATCGTTGAACTACCAAAGTTCAGGATCAGGGATGGATCAAGGATGGACGGGAAGTGCATTGGCTGATTTTCAAACTGTTATGTCGCGTCGTCCCTGACGAAGTCCCATTCCGAAGTCCCTAATAAATATGGCACACGCATAGTTGTAATAATTGACAAGTCACTTATTTATTAATACTAAGTTTTATTATCACTCGAGGCGAGAGAGCGCTACCTCTCGCCTTGTTGTCCAGTTGGCCGCCCGATCGTGACTCGTCGTCGTGGGGACATCCTCCGGTGACAGCATCCGCTGAGAGAGAGACTATTAGTAGAATAATTCCAAATAAGATCTAGTTCCTCGATTTTTTAGCTGAAGATGGATTTTTTTAAACTACATGACATAGATATCTGTGTTGGTGTGTATCGATGAG
>KB664255.1:6566131-6593286 GCA_000349025.1 Anopheles minimus | reverse complement strand
ATTCGGGGCACCAAAGTTTCCGGCGGGATAACGATTGTTCACGTAGTTGCTACCACTGGCAAAGTTGGGTCCGTACACCGGGAAAGCACCAGCACCGGCAGCAGCTCCGGCACCTCCGAATGCTCCATTAAAGGCGGCCTGCTGTTGCTGGAACAGTGCCTGCTGCAGAGCAAACTGTTGTTGATACAAGCTGCAGTGGGAGGAACGGGAGATACAGTGGTTAATTTAAAAAAATATATTTTCAATTGAAATTAAAACCCAACAAAAGGTCTAAAGGTGAGAAGTACTACACTAGAGAGAAGGAACTGTTGGAACATTAATCTTCATAAGGTTAGCCATTGGAATGGAATAGCAAATAACCCTGCATGGATTTGTATCACACAAAGGTAGTCACGATGGAGTCCTACTGTACATTAGACAGAGAAGGTTTTTTATATCGAACGATGCAGTATGGAGCACGAACCCAAGCACGACCTATCTTGAATGAAACGAACTGTTCCCACCGATGATCGAGATTCTCATAGGAAGCAATAAATCTTCCACTTGTCGCCGATCGTACACGGTTGATGGATAAACCACATGAAGATCCTATAACGTTGATAACATCCGGATGAAAACACACACACACCCAGGATCGATCGTGCAGATCACTCTCGAACGAACAGTGGGAGAAGATAAGGTTAACTCAAGGTGAACAGGGTTGCCCAAATTGATGAGTTGTGCATGCACATGCTACTTGATCGGTGCGCTCCCGTATGCGCACACGCACGCACACCGATACGGGTTGCTTCCATTTACTTATTCTGTTCATGAGTTGGTCTTCGCCAGACGGGATTTAGCAGTGAGGCTGATGCTGATGCCATCGCTCCCGGTTCAGAATACGATTGCGTCATCGAGCTACGAGAGAGAGAGAAAGAGAAAGATGGCGAGAGAACCGATCGCGATCGTTTACGCGAGGTTTTGTTTACCAGTCGTGCCGGTTAAACACAATTTATACCGATTTTGGGTGGGTTTCATAGTCGAGTTGTAGAGCCGAAAACAACAAAACAAAGCTATAATAAAAGCTTTAAAATAATAGCGCTGATACCGAACGCATTAAGGCTTTTTTTTTTTGCTGGTGCGATCGTTTCAAGCAGTGCTGTAAAACTTATCGAAGCTGGTAGTGGTTTTGCGCAACTAAGCGTAACAATAAAACTCACTCTAGAAACTTCTAATCTAAAAGCTTTTTTGTGCGTCCGACCAATATTTGACTGGATATTCTGATGAGGAGAAGCACGCGACAGACTAAGCAAGTGCAAATGCCAAAAAGGGGTGCATATTTAAGAATCCTAATAATAGAATAGTAAGCTTCAAAGGCCCGTTCACCTTCACCAAATTAGTGACCATCACCACGCAACTCTCATTTACAACCCTAAACAGCAAGCTGCAACATTTGGTATTACTTTGCAAAGTTGGCCTGAATGCCCTGGAAGAAGTTGTTGAAGTCAACCGTTGGGGTGGGAAAACCGCCGAATCCGGGGCCAAAGTTGCCGGTGCCGGTACCGACCGCTACTCCAACACCGTTCGGTCCGGAAAATTGCGTCGTGTATCCACCGTTATAACCTGTGTTACCATGGGGGAACTTGTCAGCATAATCGGTTCCAACGGAGACTTGATTATAGAGACCTGTCGCTTTGCCATCCCGATAGATCGAGTTGGAGTATGCTGGAATGGTGGAAATTATACGAAAAAAGGGGCAGCACATTAGTATTGAATTACTACGAAAGCTTAGTTGTATATTCTTACCTGCAGTAGCACTGGCTATTAACGTACACAGTAAAAGATACTTCATGTTGCTTAATTACCTACAAGAATACAAAAAAACATACACGAAACACGAACGTAATATATTCGAATGTTAATACCATTATTTGGTGAATTTTTAATATCCTCTACAAAAAATCATTTCACGTGATCGGCAAAAGGCCGGTAGATCCGGTTACCGAGAAGTCTGATTCGCAGTGTGTTCCGAATAAAAGTCCCACATGCAGGTTGCTAAAAACTACTTTCTCTCCCAACATTTCCACTTGAAAATTGGGAAGGTGATTCACCCGAATTGGGCAGAACCCAACACTCCTCACAGTTATAAAACCAACCTTCTTTGCCTATCGGGATTCATCGCACCAAAAGCCTTCGATTGCACTACACAGATAGTTTAAGCCGGCGGTTTAACACCGTGCGCTAACGTATTTCGTATGATATCACCCCGTTCGAAACACCGGAATGGTCAACAGCTGAGCAGGAACTGAAGACGCATAAAAATAGCCCCGTGCGCTCAATCGTCGCGCTCGACGAACCGTGTGAGAATGGGGGGGAAGAATTAGTCATTCATTGCAAATAATAAACACACGCCGCTGTCGCCGAAAATAAGATGATGACCATAAAAATTTGCCTGAGCAATGCCAGATAAGTACAAAATGTCAAATAGTTCGTAAATTGTTTACAATCTCACTTAATTGGTGGAAATTATTTAAACAATAAAAAACTCTCCTATAACATGGGCTTTTGTGTTCAATCTGTTGATACAGACACTAGCTGTAAACAATGTTTTAACTATGTTCACTTATTAGCATTTCATTGTGATTCATGTCCATGGTAAAACTAAATTGCCCCAACAAGAGCTAGATGAAAACAGTGTCCTATTTACATTTGTTGGTCAGTACATTAAATCATAGTCACGTTCGTCTCTTCCTCCCTCCAAGCAAAACGCAAGTAACACAACGTTACTGTGTCTAAGAATTTGTCCACCTATTGAAATTTCATCCATAAACAGTATAGAGCAGAGAGACAATGCTCCAAGGCAGGGTAGCAGTAGCAAACCAGTTCTGGATAGGATCGTCGTTGTACTTCCCCATCGTCAACGGAGAAATCCGGCAGGCTCGTGAGGTGTGTACGGGCAGTTGCCGAAAAAGAAAAACCGGTTCATCAACTCGGTGCTCGTTCGAAGAAGATCGCACGAGTTCTGTTGTGTCCGGCGAGGCACTTTATTTGAATATGAGGTCGATTCTCGGTGGTGCTATGGCGAGGCGGATCTGGAATAGGACAGTGCTTCCGACTGGTTCCTACCACGACACACAACAACATATATTCCGATCGTGTCGTTTTTCACGGTCAAGACCTGCAGATTCAACCGACAGAGTGGTCCGTCTACCGGCATTAGCACAAGAGCAACACATTAATTTACACCAGCAGCACAAGGTTTTAGCGGCTTCCACTGACTCGATTGATCAATCTCTGCGGTCTCCCATAACATTACTGATAAGAATAGGTGAGCGTAAATAACAGTTTTTGTTTTGTACACGAAGCTTGTAACATCTCGCAGAGTTCTTGTTTGGAAGTGATCGTTCATTTTGTTTGCGAGAAACGCTTATCAAATGCACTCGAATTCTCGTCGAATTTCACTCCAAAATCATCACTTGGGGACTTGCACTTTGGGGACCCACTATGGCGAGCTGCACTTGTTGCGTGTTGGGATCAACCGTACCGATTACAACCAGTTTGTTTTTGTGTTAATCACAGTCTTCTTCTACGGTAAAAGCGATAACGTTTCCTCCTTATCTACTATCGCTCACCCACAATCATGCACTTACACTTGAACCGTCACAAATTTAGCAATGATCGTATAGATTCGCTCTCCGAATACTAACACACATACACACTCAATCAGAAGATCACACGAAACCTCGATCCGTTCGAACGTCAAGCGCGAGAATGGAAGGCAACCGCGACCGGTGATGTTGTTTTATACGAACCTGAACGTGTAGACGATCGCGAAGGGACGCAAAGACGCGGCTGCCAATTGTTGTGCGATCGCGTCTCAGTGGAAGATTTAGCCGGCGATCGCAGAAACGAAGTAGATAAACATACACAACAAAACACGAAACGCAGACGCATTTACAGGCAATGGGTCTCACACACCAGGCAACCTGCGGCATATCAGAAACCGGTTCCGGTTGGGGTGTCTGCCCCATCTTTTTCTGCATTAATCTGTCGCCCATATCTGCACCAATGCGCCGGTTCGTTTCTTGATTTGGGTGTATAATGAAGGTACAACAATAATAAACCACTTTTTTTGGTTGTTGCTTTTAATGCGTGAGAGTTTTAGTTTCTCGGGCAAAAAGAAGGAAAAACAAGTTGTTTTAAGCGACTTAGGGAAAGCTGATTATAGTTCCTGCAAAACATATTAAAGAAATAAACACTTATTCCAGCTTTAATATGATACTGTAGTGCTACAGCGCCATCATAAATACTAACATGCATTTGACATTGAATGTTTTCATTTGCGTACTACGCCTAGACACTCGGGCACGATCGGTCGCTCGTGTTAGTGATCGTGCAGCAGTCTATAAGGGCGAAGGACACACCGGTTTTTTAAAAACAACAACAAAACAGTCCATTCACCTCCGAAGGGTCTTTGGGTTTGGGTTAGCCGTCGTGCGTGGCATTGAGTTCTTTCTACCGGCATTAAAACGACCCACTCCATGTGGTTTGGCGTTGAGTATTGTCGATAATTTTTATTTCAAATTGAGAAGATTTGATGCAATAAAGTACATTCTCGAATGCCCCATAGGCTGGTTATGATTAATGCGATCTTTACATTGCTCCCGGATGTAGCCAACTTCCTGAAGAGCATCGCTTTCACGATTCTCAAAACGTACACCGGTTCTTACTGATTCAAGTTGGGATTTCCCCCCCAAGCTAAACAATGGCTAATTTTATCCATAACCGGCAGAAGAGATGAGCGTCATATACTGTGCAAGTTTTTTGTTAAAGTTTTATATTCATCGCGTGAACTCAGGAAATAGAAAAATGGCCTCATAAACACTTTGGATTTATGATTGAATTATGTTATTGTGTTTAACACAGATGTTTTCCATTAATAATGTGATTTGCGTTAATTTGTTTGTTTTCATATTTTTTAAAACATCATTTATTTATTTTCTCCCATTTATTTTTTTCCCCAACATTCGTCCCCAACCTATCAGGGTCGAATTTATCCGAGCTTTTTGAAAAACTTCCTCCAACGTTTACTCAACAACGGTGCTTTGGGGAGTCCAGTTTTTCGGTTTGTTCCGGAGCTACTTTCGGCGGTCACAGAACCATGCGTCGATGCAGCAGAAGCAGCAGAACCAGCATCCGTATTTCCGTTCGTTGAAACCGAACCGCTATGGCTACGGAATAGATTAGAATACGTTTTAAAACACATTTAAAAGCTCTAAACTATTTTGAAAGATTCCTTTTGTAGCTCACCTTATAGCGATCGGTCTGTTGTGTACGGAGGTAGCAATGGACGTCGAATGGGACACGGAAACTCCCGGGAGCGCTAAGCCCCCACCCGTTCCCGGTGGACTTACACCCGGAATCAGGGAAGGAATAATCGTCCCAAGAATTGGCAAAACGGCTGGCAACACCAGCGATGCGCTACGATTTTAACCACAAAAAAACCAACACAAGAACACACTATTAATTTTGGCAAGCACCGTTTCCGTTCCCATAGCTCCCGCTTACCCAGGAAATGTTTTCGGTTCTTCGTGGCTCGCAGCCACACTCGTGATCACCACCAGCACACAGCACATTAATCTTCCGAAACGCATATTTTCCTAGCGAAAGAAGCGCGAAACTTGCACAAAAACTACAGATCCGATGTAATACACCGGCCGGATACTCCGACGCTTCAAATCACCGCCGAAACTCGCAATGAAATCAACGATCTGCAACGGCAAACACAAACCGTCGATCCAATCCGACCAGCAAGCGATCCATCCATTATCCAGCGCCATAGCGGGCTTAATAAAAGTTTTTAACTAACCCCCCGCTTTGGCCACTGCACAATACGACGTGGAAATAAAACAGTTTTGGAGGAATAGCCCGGCACGTGAAGGGAAGAAACGGCTCAAGGTTAATTAGGTACGACGCCAAACGGGTCCAACAAATCGGCGATGGGAAAACGATCATCATTTGCGTCTGTAAAAGGATTCCCTTATAATTGTGCAATGGTGCTGTGGTAGATCGTAGTACGATTGCGCACGCCTAGTGCAACACTGATGCAATGATGTCTCGTACTAGAAATGTGTGTTTGCAAGTTGAAGTACTAGTGAATAGATACACATTGTTCAAAATTGAAGTAAAGAAATATGGTATGCAAAGAAAAAATATTATAGGGAAAATAATAAACTCATGATCACACAGCGATTTTTTCATTAGTAGATTTCGATCAATCGGAAACATTAAATTATGAGGCATATTTTTACTTACGTATTCGGCTTCGCAGTCGAGGTGTGCTGCAGAAATCCTCCAAACCGCTCATGATCGAGTGCATTCGTCTACTAATTTGATATCTCAACATTCATGGCGGACACATCTGCCCCATCATTTCATCTCAGTTTGGGGTCTACCACGTCCGCTCTGTCACGCTCTTAGTGGATTAATCCTCGTGGATGCTCCAATTGGAAAGCATTCGGGGACCCTGCACCTGTAGCCAGAACTACTACGTAGCCCACGTCTAGCTTCAACAGCGAATCCTAAACTGAAGATTGGGAGTTGTGAAGTGCTGAAGTACTTTGAAGCCTTAATCGACTTCTCCAGCATCTACTTCGGCTTTCTTTAGATCCGCCACTGTCTGGATCTGGAAGTCCTGAATAAAACTGGTAGTCTCTGAAACTGGAATTATCCTGAAACTGGAAAGAACTTGGAAGTAATGAAAAGAAACGGGCTGGATCGTCCGGTGCCATTTGGTATGACATGATCATTCCACTGGAAGCTGCAGAGTCTGCTTCGTTGTGCGATTTTGAGTTTCTAACACATATTGTAGAGTTCGTTATTATAGAGGCTACTTAATTGTCCACACATACGGTGTAAAGGAACAATTCTAAATATATGCAGCTTTGGACACGGTTCATGTCTCAGAGTCGAATGTGAGAATGCGGTCGTCGGCCAGCACGCTACCGCTTACCTCAACATCTATGTTATTGTCCGTACTTACCTTTGATCTAAGGTAGATTATGTTTTGAATGACTTCAAAGATTGTGCAGAACAGGATTTATTGACAGGATCGCTTATATTACTACCTTCTTTTTAATGTTTCCCTCGTTAATTCAGTTGAGGACCTATCCACTTGAATGCGTAATGCAGTTTCATCAGCAAATTTGGAAGTGAAGATCGGAGAGAGGGTGAGGTAGGAAAATATCAATCCCCGATACTTTAAAGTGCTTCAGTACTTTACACGACTCTTCGCAGCCCTACAGTCGACGGGGCAATTTGGGGTCGCCTATCCCACCTTCCGTTAGACCCACTAATCTTCATCCCGAGGAATAAGCAGGCGTCTGATATGTAGGGGATCCAAAAATTAATTATGCCCATGAGATATGTTCATGCTAAGATCTCAATTGACTTAGAAATAAAAATACGCAGACCCTGGTAGGTAGCGAAGGGTCCTAATTGTTTTCGACACATTTTTACCACAGTACAACTCAAAGCAAGAATCGACTGATTATAGCAAAATAACTGCACAGTGGTATCCATTCTGCAAGACGCGATGATGTTAAAAAATTATCATTCTCCAAAACAAATCAGCTTCAAGAACAGTTGAGAGTTTTATATCTAATATTTAAAAATCTTATAATTTATACGATGCATTAACATCTTGATTTATCATCACTGCCCGTCTAGAAGTGCTCTAAATTGCAAAGCATGCCGCCATCGTTGTAAATCCGCCGGGTTACGGAAACCCTGCGCTACTAAGAAGGCGAAACAGAGAACAGTGTATATTTTTTTCTCTTTCGTACATGATCGATTTGCCGCTAAATGTGTGTCCCTTGTCATTTTGCTATCGCGCTTTTCTCAAATGGCTGCAAAATCACACAAGTGACGATCTCTTTCCAGTGCGATTAAATCCTGCCAGAGATACTGCAAGATAGATTGTAAAGTTCCAATAAAAACAATAAAAAAGTGATAAATAAAAGAGGTCTATATTAGAGGTAATACTTTTTTTTCTAATTGATCAAAAAGCGATCGGTGAGGTTAGTCGCCTGTAGTGTTTGCCCCTTTACTAGGGAGATTCCATTGTTCCTGCCAACCGACAGCAAAAATGTCTCAAAAAATGAAGAAACCATCGGCAAAGCCAACTTCCACGACGGCCAATACGCCCAGCAGTGCCCAGCCCGTGTCCTCGTCCGCATCAACCGTGTCAAGCGCATCGGAATCAACGGAAACGGCACTCAGTCCGTCGCGCCGCAGTCGACTGCACGAGAAGAACAGTTTGATGAACCTGAACGATCGGTTGGCTTGCTACATCGATCGGGTCCGTTATCTGGAACAGGAAAACTCCCGTCTATCGCTCGAGCTGACCACCTTCCAGGAGACGGCCTCGCGCGAAGTGTCCGGGCTGAAGGCGATTTACGAGCACGAGCTGGCGGACGCACGCAAACTTCTCGACGAAACGGCGCGCGAAAAGGCAAAGCTCGAAATCGATACGAAGCGTTCGTGGGAGGAGAATGAACAGTTGCGCACGAAGCTGAACCGGCGCACGAAGGAGCTTAGCGAGCTGGAAAAGGAGGCGCGCGCCAACGAGTCCCGGTGCATCGAACTGACCGCAAACTACAACACGATCTGTTCCGAGCGCAAGAAGCTGCAGGATGAGCTGCGGGAAGCGGACAAGGAGGCGGACAAGTTGCGCCGTTCGTTCGAAACGATACGCAAGGATTTCGAACACGAAACGCTGATCCGTGTCGATTTGGAAAACAACATCCAGAGCTTGCGCGAGGAACTGACCTTTAAGGAGCAGGTACACAGCCAGGAGTTGAGCGAGAGTAAGCTACGCCGCCAGAGTGAGATCAGCGAGATCGATGGATTCCTCATGGAGCAGTACGAGACGAAGCTGCAGCAGACGCTCCAGGAATTGCGCGACCAGTACGAACAGCAGCTGCGGTTAAATCGGGAGGAGATGGCCGATCTGTTCGAGGGACGCATCCAAGCGCTTGAGGAGCGATTGGTGCACGAACGCGCCCGATACGATGAGGAGAAGGCCAAGCTCGAAAAACAGCTGGATCAGATGCGCAACGAGATGGCCGTGCAGTTGAAGGATTATCAGGATCTGATGGATATAAAGATTTCACTCGACATGGAAATCGCGGCATACGATAAGCTGCTGTCGACGGAAGAGACGCGTCTCAACATTACGCCCAATGTGACCAGTTCGAGTTCGGCAGGCGGTTCAGCTGCGTTCACTTCCAGCTCACGGCTGTTCCGCACGCCGTCGCTCAAACGCAAGCGCAACAATCTGGATGAATCGTTAGACTACTCCGTGGTGGCTTCGGCTAAGGGTGACATCGAGGTTACGGAGTGTGATCCCGAGGGTCGGTTCGTGCGTATCGCCAACAAATCAAAACAGGAGTACAAGCTGGACGGTTGGCAACTGATCCGGAAGCCAACGGATGGGGCTGAAGTTGTGTATCGCTTTCCAAAGTCTGCCAAAATCGAAGGCAACGGTATAGTGACGGTGTGGGCAACGGTGGCCAACCGTAAACCGGACCCACCGACCGATCTGGTCATGAAGAACGCCCTCTGGACGGTAACCGATGCAATGACGACCGTGCTACAGAACGGAGAAGGCGACGAGATGGCTGCGGTCGAACGCCACCGTATGATGAAACCGCCGAAAGACAAATACTTCCACGAGGAGAGTGGCGGCCGGTTGGCGGTGTATTCTTCATCCGGCGTGTCTAAGTCACCACCGTCCAATGGGCGGACTCCGAACAAAAACGATGAACAGTGTAGCGTTATGTGAAGCGTTAGGATCGTTTTCGTTACCCGTCTTTTTCCGTGTCGGAATGTAGTCATATGGAAGTGGAGCCGTTTCACAAACCGTAGCAGGATACCCCGTCTACCATATCATTCGTTAGGTCATTTTGAACGCAAAAAATGTAAACCGCGAACGAAACGGGATGTAACAGAGTGGCTTCTTTCGTTACGATGTTTCACACTACCAACACATTGTAAACAGTAAGTTGATCAATAAATGCATGCAGATCAGATCAGTTGTACGCTTCTGTTCGTATTTCTCCATTGTTTCGGCACAGTCTTAACAACTCTAATCTCAAGGCATTCGTTTGGTTTCCATCTATGTGTGGTTGGTGTATATAAGAATGTGTATATATTTCGTATGTAGATAAACATTTCCTACGCAACGTGGCACCTTTCCCTACTACTTTCTAGCTATCCCGATTCCTTTTCCTTCGCCCCATCATACATATATGACACTCTGTACCGTCAAGAACGACCTTTACTACTGAAACATCCTTCCATTTCTAGGGATGTTATCGACGTTATCTGAACGGATCTGAATTTTCTAGTGCTCTAAACAGTGTGTGACGCACATCGTCGACAAACGGTGCACATACACAGCGAGAGGATTCTTTTGATAACATCCAAATGTAAGGGATCCATATATATCATCACATGTACTATTATTATTACTATTCATCGCGACTCCATTACGTACACCAACGGGGTGGGTTGAATCATATAAAATTACCACGGGATCAACAGATCGTTTCTAAACGACAGCGGTAGAAAGACAAATCAGCGCGCGCAGAACAGGATGCCTTAAGAAACGGTTCCAACAGTTCGTCCAACGAACATTTGCTTCTGAATTGGATTGGATTATACGATCGTAAATGCACCCGCCGCTCCAAACTCATTACGTTACAATACATTTGTTACCCATTCACTAGCTAGGCTGATTTGACTATTCTCGAGATGTAGATATAGGAATATATAGATAAGACACATTTTATTTTCACGAATTGATTTGTCCTCTGCTTGGTGAGGCGTTATGAGGGCCCCTGTTTTTTTTTGTTAAAGGGTAAAACTAACAACAGCAAGAGATTACATCAAACTAATTTAGAACACATGCATGCAAACAAGAGCAAGCAGTACGGAAATTAAAAGTTGACAATAAACTCGTGTTTTGTTTCGGTTTGACCGCGATTTCTAAACAGCAAGGGAGAGCGTGAGGAACATGTTACTGAGTACTGAGTGACCGTTTACTAACAACTAGATTATGCTATCGATCGAACAGTGGATCGAAGTACCAACATCAATTACGAACGAAACGTACACGAAAAACGAACATATACGGTGCTGCTTAACGAACATCTTTATACGCCAACTCACACACAATAATACTGCACGCGAGCGCGAACATTTGCGTGATTCTAACCTTTCACATACAGCATCAAACACGATAACGGGGGGAACACATTTATGTACGAGTTTACACTTTTTTTGCGTTTTATACCTTCGGTCGGGCGTTATGCGATACGCCCGACGACGGTGGTTCATATGCCTCGAAGAACGTCACGTCCGGATTGCACTTATGCTTTGTGTGTGTTTTTTTTGTTTTCACTATACAATACGACGTTAATGGCTCGTTTTGGTAGAGCTATACAAACAGAAAAACAAACAGATAAAACACTCTAAAACATACACGAAGAAACCCGTAAAATATTTTGCTTTCCGAAGTTGCATCGACGGTTACCTATCGATCAGCCTCTAACCCTGTCTGATTCCTGTTCCGTTTCCAACACACAGCTTCATACTCCTACTTTCTGGTTTTACGCTCTACAGCTTACTCTTCAGCTTGGACGGTATCACGTCCTTCCACCAGGAGGCCCGCTCTAGCGCTCCCGGATTGGTCATAAATACTGACTGGATATTTTCGTACAGCCGTCCATCGGATTTGGCGATTACCGAGTTGAGCACCCAGTCTGGTGGTGCCAGTGCATCGGCAATGGCGACGGCCGAATCCTTCAGTTCGCCACACATTCGCAGTAGCGTACCACGTACCGCGTCAGCAAACTGTGACCCCTTGGCGAATGATCCAGCGTAGAAGGTGGTCATGTGCCGATCGAGACACCACATACCGTACAGCAGATACACACGGTAAAGCACCGGTCGTAGTTCCTCCTTAACATCAGCACGAGCGCATCGGGACCTAAAACAGAAAAGAGATATTTATTAAAGATATTCTTCTTATATAAACTCTCTAGCATTACCTGAAACTCTCCAGCGCGTAATACTCCGCGTACGCACGGCTTAAATCCCTCGCGCGATATACTTGACAGTTGTTGCGTGCCGTAAACGTGTCCAACCCAACCTTGCCAGCTTCGTCCATCTTTGCCACACTTCCCTTGAGCAACCAACACATGAGCCATTCGTAACACTGACTAACAACTGTGTGAAGAAATTAAAGATTAGACAGAATGCTTTCTACCCGTAGAACGAGGGAAACTTACAGTCCGGGCTTTCGATGTGAACTCCCTTACGCAGCAGTGCCTCAAAATCACTGTTCAGTATTGCGTCTCTGCGTGTGATGAAGCTGGCCGTACCGACCGGACTTTCCACCTTCGCATTCTTCCACTGCCGGATGAGCCAGTTGGAAGCCTGCTGACCAAGTACATTATTGTCACCTTCGTAAGTACAGCTAGGATCGTGATTGTTGCGCAACTCGCCCAAATTGGCCGCTCGCAGATAACCGTGACCACCGCAAGCTTCACGCGATTCTTGAATCGCATCACGAGCCGTCCACGTGACGAGTGGCTTCGAAGATGACACTAACGCGTGTATCTCGGACACGATCTGCGTCAGCAGCTCGAATCCATTCGATTCGGCTTGAGATTTCTGTACCGTTTCCAGATAGATCTCGGTCATGGCGAACACCGACACCTTAAGTACGCAGGCCGCTGCCAGATAGGGAAATATGCGCCATTGCTACAAAAATTGAGAAAAAACAGTGTTACAAAATGCTCAAAAATTATTTAAAATTTACGTTGCTTCTTACATGTAACTGATACTCAATGATCGATTGTTCCGGTCCATTCCGATCCGTTCCAAACTGTTTCCTGAGCGCCGCATATCTCACCGCAATAACAGCCGCATGGGACAACGTGTTGGACGATTCCTGCATGATGCCCAACCGGCCGGCAGAGAAAGATTCTAGCACCGCACCAAGGATTTTTCCCGGCTCACTGAACGTACTCTCGTACACACCCTCCGGTGTCACATCGCCAGTGCGATTCAGCAAGTTCTCCCGCGGTATACGATAGTGGTTGAACATTACGAACCCATTGTCGATGCCATTGAGGCCGATCTTTTCCCCAATATCGCCTACCGTCACACCCGGATAGGGTAGTAGCGTCTTCGGATCGCGTATCGGCACCAGAAAGCCCTGCAGTCCATGGTTCTCCCCATCGGCGGTGTACAGAATGGCGAACAGCAATGCTATCGAGGCCGTCTTGCCCAGATTACCGATCCAACATTTAGCCGCCTCAAAGTCGGGCGTGTGGATAACGAACTCTTGCGTGGCCGGATCGTACGTCGCGGTTGTGCGACATCGTTTCGTGTTGCTACCGTGCGATACCTCCGTGATCGCTAAGCACGTTATGATCTCCCTGTTCCACGCCTTATTGTACGTATCCTGGTGACGCTCGGTACCCATCGCGAGCAGCGAGTTCGTAAACAGTCCTACGCCGAGTGCTATCTTCACGGAGAGACTAGGACAGACGGCGTGCAGCGCTTCGTTTATACTCATCAGATAACGCACCCGATATTTGTACGGTTTCGAGTAAATCTCCGATGGTGCGAGTTCCAGGTCTGCGATTCGATTCACCTGCCGTGCTGCTCGTTCCTTCTGCTGGTCTACCGAAAGTGTGGCGGTAACCGGTGAGAACAGGGGTTCCGATTCTAACCGACGCCATATGTCGTACTGAAAAACATGGAGAGCGATGAAATGAATTAGCGACAAATGTCAAACGATCGATCGCGATCATTTGCTACTTACCTTTATTTTTACCAGCTCTTTATCCTCTAGCACTAGACGAAAGTCTTTCCAGCTAAACTGAGCCTTCGACCGATAAGCACACAGCGGACCACGTGGTACATCCGGTATGGCTGTACATTCCTCTTGTATTGGCATCGTGTGTGTGTGTTTTGGAGTTTGAAATGCACCTAGCAGAAGACAACTTTATGCTATCCCCTACAGCAAAATAGGTACAAGGCGATCTACGTGAGATACTGCGAATGAGAAGCAAACGAGAAACGGGAGATAATTAATTACTTGCAGAATCAGTGTCAACGATGTAAATGCACTTGAGCACGTGCATAAAACCAGCAAGACATCAGCGTATTTCAACTATCACAAACGAAACCTGCGCTTGGCGTAATACGTATTTTGGAGGACCATTCGAAAGAATCATCTCGAGACAGTTCATCAACAGACGGCGCGGCGAGGCGGCACGAAAATTCGGGCATGTTTAAAATAGACTGAAAAAGATGTTGTAGATATGTTTAGCAGCGAAAACACCTGTTGGAGATATGTTTTAGCATCGTGTAAAAAAACGAATGTGAAACGAGAATATACAAGAGCTTATTCATTAGACCTACATTACAACCCTCACATCCAACGCCAATTGCTCGTTTTGTTAGCACATTAGCAACTATTAGTTCAGTAGCACACCGTCCGCTTAGTGGAGGATTACTATTGTTCTCAAAGCTTACAGCAAAAACCCGTACGAAAAAGTATATTCCCTTTAGGTGCTAAATGTGCGCGTGTGTCATGGGCAATTTTTACCTAACGAACGACCCGATGGACACGTGCCTCGGTATAACTTTGTGGCGCTGCTAATACATGTGCGAAGAAGACATCTTATCTTGGTTATGATCGCTATGCATTTTATTTTGCGCTTGCGGGTAGGGTATTTCATACTTTTTTGTGGTTCTTTGTGAAAAATGTTCCTTACATATACTAAACTAAAACTAATATTATACATTCATTTTTCATATGGTTTTCTACATTACTGGAATATAAATTAAAGCTTGCAAACATAGTAAATACACAAAATAATTACTTGTTTGAAGGACATTTTGGAACAAACATTTAATCTGAATTTCCAACCCAATAATATAAATTGATGTCCCAAATTCTGCAGTAAGGCTCTTCTAACTACATTCTATGTGTATTTTCATGAAATTCGACGCTTACTGTCAAAACAAGATTGCGTACCATTGGGCTAGATCGATCATAAAATAATTCATGAATCAATGTGCAATTTACTGATTGCAGAATTGGAGCCTTAAACCTTATGATCACTCCATCTAATTAATCACTTCTTTACTTACTGTAAAGAACGATAAGAAAGCAGCAAGATAGGCACGATAAGACTTGGCGTTAGGGGTTTAATTAAATTGGCTATCAAGATATATTTCATAATAAGTCTTCATTGACGCGTCTCTACTTATGAGAGATTATCTATACGACACGGCAGCAAATCAGTGCGTAGAGTCGCAGTATAAAGTTAACCTTCAGAAGAACAGCAATGCACCAAAGGCATCGGCACGACGAACGTACGTACGATTGACACACCTTTTTCTCTTATCTGGTCTTATCAAGACTATCACAAACGAATTTAAGTTGGCAAAAGGCGAAGAGAAGAAAAGAAGAAGCAAACGGAATGACAACCACAGACGTTGTGGAAACGGACGCAAAATTGAGTAACTAATGTCCAGATAAAATTGATATTCCGACATTTTAACGAAATTACAGGCCCAAAAACTACTCAGGTGTTCATTAAATTATTTGCAAATTAAGAACTAGTGTTTTGTATAATAGACATAATAAAACATTTTAGTCGAAACTTGCTGTTTAATTTATGTTTTCATTTTTTTATGGACTTATTATGGGTTTTTTAGTTGTCATTTTTTCAAACATCCCTGAAACCACCTTGAAAATATTTTTAGACTCAGTCAGAGGTTTAAGGTCACAATATAGCAAGGATCAAACAGCTATTTGTTCCGGCACACCATGGTTAACTAGTAGCCGACATTGAATTTACTGGACATTGCTTGAAGAACAAGCAACAAGTTCTACAACATTTTCGAAATCTGGAAACCGACAAACACAAGATCTTGCACAACTTCTGAGAACTTTGGAGGAAGATACCATACGGAACCGTCTTTTGGGGGCGATTGATTTGGTATCAGATGCCCGATTTGTCGTCCACTTTTCACCCAAGGCCGGGCCGGCATTGTGCAATAAAAGGTAATGAGATTGCAGACAGATTGGCACCTAAGGGTACACGCAATAAGGGACTAGTCAAAGGGCCAAACACCAGAGCCGATCCGACGGGGTGACAGACATATTAACTACACACACACTGTTTACTAATCAAGCACTGAAGAGTATCGTAGAATGCCGAAGATGCTACAAAAACATTGGCAAAACACTTCGCAACTCACAAAACACCATACTCTAACAATCTATTGCTCCGTCGATCGACACACAGGACCGTAAAGATCAAAGGGTGATCACTAGACTGAGAATTGGACACACGCGACTAACCAGCATGCACAGATTGAAGAAGAAGACTCGTTTAGATGTAATCGTACTGTGGAATGGAGCTGAAGGTTTATCATCTCCTTTTATATTACTTGGGACAACATTTCGAGGTTGTGCTGAACGGGTTGGTAGAGATGGAGAAGTTGTCGAAGCTGCTAAGAGAAGCCGGACTTTACAGCAAATAATGGATTTTTTAAAACTTTTTTAATGAATTATACTGTCATAGTGTCTTATCATTATTAGTTTTAAGGGAGGATATTGTCCAAAAGCTTCGTAAACAAAATAAACAAAAATAACTTTACTTTATCCAGTTCTTAGAATGAGCTGTTTACGTTCTATTGGACTGCTCGAAAGTGAAACCCAAAAATGCTTCCTGAGTACCCGACTCAAGGGTTATTTTTAACGATTTTTATGCCTTTGCTCCGGCACGGCAAATGCTCAACGCATGTCGAACTTGGTGGAACATGTCACTGTGACGCGGTGTAATAGATACTGCGGTACGATTGCGAAGAGTGCACACACCGTACCAAGGGTACAACCCGCAACACATACGGTTCTAAGATAACCTACGGCCAAAGTCAAACCAGTTGCAACGGTAGTGAAAAGGTAGCCCATCTATCTATTGGCTGTTGCCGCTGGTTTCCCTTTTCAGCAGACATACATTGCATTGAGCTAGTTTTTTTTTGCTGACGGCCATGTGGCCAGGAGGATTTGTGTGCCTTCGGGTATTAATGTGGTTAAAGTTTCACTAAAAACGGAGCCTTTTACCTGCTGTCGTTTTGAAATAATGCTCTACACTAGTTACAATTTAGTTTTAAATAAACCTGCACTACCATTATGTTGAGCGCTTGATTCACGTACACTGTAATTAGTTGGATATCAAGCGCCGTTCAGAGAGTCAGCAATGTGAAGCACATTAGTATTATTAATTCAAATAAATCCACTTCAGCAGCACAACAGTAATTGCACATCATGGAATGTAAAAAAGAAAATAAATCGTTTTAGACACGATTGGCAGTGGTTCTTAGTATTTAACCGCGTTTCCGACCAAAAAAAAAATCCAGATCATAATGTTTGATTAGTTCTATAAATAAAAAACTATGCAAGACACGAATGTGTCGCTTCTGTGGTCCCTTTCCGACAGCCCGAAGCCGTTTAGATAAGAATTTAATGCACCTATAATTCACAATTCCAGCTCAACGGTTTATCGATCGTATAATGGTAGAGCGGTGATAGATAAAAAAAACCAGAAGCTTTAATTTTGCTAACCTTAAAGCTGATTCCGAACATTGTGCCGCAAAATGCCCTTTCCGTTGCCCTTCTTAACCAATACAGTGCCATCATACACGCTGTTGACCGACTAAATTCCATCAAATTGAACCCAATCAATTGGACAATCTTTCGTTATATGGACGCACAAAAAAACCCCTTCCCGATCTCATCAGCTAGATCATCCCGATTGTTTCAGGCATGGTGCAGCACGGTGCATGACTCATTTCGTCGGTGTTGACACGTGCTATGTTTGGTGCATGTTTTACCTCACGTTACACTTTAATCAACTAAACAATCAGCAACTTTTAAACGATACCCTCACGTCACAAATAAGCGGGTTGGGTACATTTAAAACCGATTTAAAAAAAAAACCCTTTCCGAATGATTTGACACGGCCGAGGGGTCGCTTTCTGGCGATTAGAATTCGTGTGGGACAATCTTGCCATCTGTAGTGTTGTGCTTAATGAATTTTTTGAAAAGAAATATGCGTTGGAAGTTTATTTGGGGAGATTCCTGAATTCTTATAATATCATAGATCTCCAAATTAATGAATCTTGATAAAGGCATGATTATCGCTTCTGTATTTAAATATTTAAATTCTACAAAATATGAATCTTTCAGATGTGAGATCCAGAATCATCGAACGGATTGAAGGATTCATTAATATACAAGAATTTGAATCAGATTTACCCAAAACTTTTCCCCAGCTGGGAATCTAAAGTACCCGCAACTCCGTGATCCGTGGTCAGTAACAGGAGGAACCAAATTCCAAACTGATAAAACGCTTCTATAAATGAAAAATCTTGTCATTTGGCAGCATGTGTGTGGCGTTCGTAGTGCGTTGATCAAATATCCAACATACGAGCTGTCTTGTTTGTACGCAACCACTTGTAGCGCTATCGTGGCCAGTAGTTAGTTCACGTGTTTGGTTCGCGGATGTTTCTGTGTGCGTCCGCGTGTGTCGCCTTCTTCTACCTTTTTAATGTGCGCCACTGGCAAACAGACGATCGGATGATTTTCACGTACTTCGCAGCGCGTTCCTCGTTTGGTGTAAGATAATAGAAAGACCGGCCGGGACACTGGGGTGGTGCGCAGAATGTGTAATCAGTAACAGTTTGGTCAGGCTGTCATATAGCTTTCTCTTCCATTTCTATTCGGGGAAGAAAAACTGCTTTACACGTATGCTTGTTGTGGTTATTTATCGTACTCTTGCCATTCGATTAGCTTCACAGCATATTTCGCAATGTTGCTTCGTACGATCATTTATATTTGGTTTCCCCCATCGTTGATCGTTCTTCTTCTAGGGTGTTTTTTTTTGCTATAATTTAGCAACCAGAATAAATCTGCAACATGATCTGCATACTGGAAACCCGTTGATGAGCGTATCTCGTCTACAAATTAACCACTTCAATCTTATGTTTCAATATGCTCGTGTTTGCGTGGGGCATAAATTCGATACATCTTGTGTCCTGTTCTGCCTTTCGTCGGCGGCTTATTTGCCATCTCAATCCCACACACAACACACGTGAGTCATCTGATGAAAAAAGATATACACACATAAAAACAGAACCGGCAACATAGCAACATCATGGCCTAGTGTGTATGGGTGCGATTCTGTTTTATCGTTTCTCTACCGTAGCTATGCTACGGTGTCTGGTCTGGCCATAGATGTGCGGATTGTCGACGATTAGAAGAAGGAAAAAAACCCCAGTGCCAAAATATCTCTCCCACACAAAACATGGAGCAACATGTGGACGGGGGTGGTCGCTTACAGCGAACGAGAAATAGAAGCTACTCGCCCCCGGGGGAGAAGTTTTCTTCACTGCAATGTGCCGTTTTCGCTGGGTAGGTTGATACATGTGACCGGATAAAATGTGAACACTTACCAGACGCCCCGTTTCCGGTTGAGGAAGAGTTTTTCCCCCCTTCTTCGCTATTAATTACCCGTTGGCTCACACTTCCTGCTCACTTCTAACGTAAGTCGCGGGATTATAAATGCGTTCTGCTGGATGGGAAAACAATCTATGGATTGTGGTTGCAACAACAACAACAACAACACTTTAGTTTTCCCCACACGAGTTTGCAACGGATTTGCGATATGCGGCACACTGGATAAAACACGTTCGGCACACTTACACGACCGTACACACTCCACCAAACGCCGTTGTATCAAGCGCGGATTAAAATAGCGAAAAAGTTAAGAGCGTGTTTATTATTATCGGATTGTTCGGATATTGAACGTAAACGAAACAGCACGGGAAAGAGACGGGCGAGTACAACTTCAATTTTCCATTGACCGAAGCTCACCGAGCGGCAAACAGCGGCAAATTTCCGAACACTGACAGCCGATCTGACAGCTGTCATTTGGTGCAAATTGTGACGGAACCGGCTAATCCCATAGTGTATGGACTATGGGCGGGTATGGATTGCTATCCATTTTATTGCCATAAAAACTATTTTAACAATTTAATTTAAAAATTAAATACGTATTTCATGTTTCAAATAAATGAAATAAAATATTTTCCAACGAGTTATGCAGGTAAATTGCGCGTAACGATTCCATCCCATTCAGGATTAAGAATTTTTTCTCGGAAAAATATAGAACAAATGGTTGCCACAACACTCGGAACGCACCATTTAAACACATACCGGAACTGTTATAAATGATGATTATTTGATTTAACTGTTGAAGCACGCAAACGCCCAACATTTGTTGGGAATTTCCACGTAAACTTTCAGTAAAAATTATGTTATTTATATCACTTCGTATGAACATACGAGAGAATATCTCACAAAGAAACGTCGTTTTGGGAGAAAACTGTATAAATGAGTTGAAATAAGTTTTCCTTCTAGAATGCAGCCTTGTCGTAAAAAATGGAAATTATTCTAATCCAATTTGTTTCATGTGTTTTACCAAATTTTTCCAACTATTTGCATACCGCGGTATAACGAAATGTAAATTTGCGCAAAACATTATCTCAAGCGTTTCCGTTTCCGGCCATTTCGTTTTGACTTATTTTGACCTAACTCCGCCCATTCAAATGCCTCTCCACTTTGCAATGTCAACAGAACATGCTGCGTGAACCGTCAGTTTCGTTTTTAATTTTGCAATAATATTGCGCAATAGTATTTTGCTGCATTCCGTGTCTTATTTATTTCTTTCTTCTATGCAATTGCATTACATCAATTGTAGGCCGAGTTCACACATGTAGAGAATAGCATTAAAAATATGGATAAATTGTAAAACGAGAGGAAGAGAGAGAGAAAAATTACACGAGCGATGTTCGGATGATGGCGAGACAAGACCGATTCGAGAAAGTTCGGGTAAAGAAACGGGACGAGCAAAACGCGATGGATATAACGAACTCAGTTTTTCGACAGACGTTGACAAGAACGATTGAAAATAAGAAAGTGCTTAGAAGGAAATTATGTGTGGCTGTATGTAGGCGATGACAAAAGCGGCGATTACGACAGCACACACACTAATGCAGCAACATACGCTCGTCGTTTTTGAATATTATTTCACAATCTCGTGGATCGCTTGATAAGGAACGCATAGGAGTAGCGTAGTGTTTTCGCTGCGTTTTTTGCAATTGCGTACAGCGGCGTGTTTCTGACAACGACGAACGAAAACATACCGAAATACAACAACAGCAATATGGTAAGTCGAAACAAAACTTTCATTCACTGCGCAGATCATTTTTGAGTGTTTACATTTAGGACCCGCTCTTTCGGTTTGTGTGGGACGAAACGGCGCGTATTCGCACACATCTCATGTGGATGTACACGTACTACCATTGCTGGAACATCTATAATCCTTCAATTGTGTACTTACGGCAACACTCTTGGGAGTTTATGCGTACCAACATCGACTACGTTACGCAAGCATGGGCCAATTTAAACACGCTGATCGAAAGCAACGATCGACCGGAACTGAGGGCCCTGTTGGACAGCATGGAACAATATCGACCCATCTGGCATACGGTCAAAACATTCCTGGTGCGTGTCCTTCAACGATCGGAGTTTCTTTATGCACTGAAATTAGTTGATTGAATGGAATGCCAATAAACAACATTTTCACTTGCTGCTGCACACGATGGTTAGTGTTGTTTTTGTACGGTTTTGTGTTTGTTAAACTTAAATCGCATGGCCATGGGGAAATGGGGATAGTCTCACAGTTACTGAACAACGAAAAGATGTATCAAATTTCATCCAGTTCCTCAACACGCTTACCACCATGTCTGTCAGTTTCCACTTCGTTCACGCACACGGTTTACAGCTTGTCCGGTGTGAAAGAGCAGGCATGCCGATTTTATGTGGCCGCTACGACGAGTTAACTACGTGGCCCCTTTCGACCGACGTTACTCATGACGGCCGCTTACTCCGCCCATAGCAACACATTTCAACTTCGTTTGATCGATCGTTAAATTGAATAGCGGCGCGCTTGTTGGTTGGTTGGATGGATTGTTTGCTTATATGGCTTTGCGATAATGGACTTCATTTGTTTCATAGCATAGAGGTGCGTATTTCACAGTGTGTGTGTGTGCTTTATATCAGGTTTTAACGATGCAATTCCGTTTTTTCCGTTCACACGTAACAAACGAAAGAATGGGGACGGCACGAGATTGATCCGTAGCTGCCACGAGAGTCATCCGTAGCTGCCAACGGGCCCAGCGGGCAAAATCGTCGTGCTGTCTAGCTCTGTCTAATTTACAATCAAACCTGCCAAAGCGAGGAAGAACGACGATTTTGCTCGCAGGGGGGTGTTAATACTTCGACTAGCATTCGATATAGAAAGAGGAAGTAGAATACTGATTCCCACAAGCGTGTTTTGCGAACCCAACATTTTTGTGTACCCTTTTTGCAAATTCGAGTTCATGGCCTCCTTTTATGTTTTTACGTTTGCGGTCGGTCTTTTTGACACTCACGATACCCGGGCTGCTTTTCGAACTGTTTTTCCAGTACTCAACAAAAGAAATGTTATTTGTTTAATAAAAATTAAGTAGATACAATGCACCACAAGCAACATTATGGTATTTTGGGTATTTTTTTAAATTACCAAAAAAAGTATAACAGCAGTAGTTTTCTTTTGTTTAATTCTATATATTTTCCATTTTCTGTTTATATTGCGTATAGATCGAATAGTTTGTATCAAAACTTGGTTTCATTATTAGAGGCTGGGTGCGTTGCGTAATGAATAGATGTCCCCTTATGAATGATCCACCTTTATAATATACGCAGTTACCAACAATGAGTTCATATTGAGAATAATAAAAAAGTAATGGATGGATAATTGGAAGCGAGAAAGGAAGTTGGGTGGGAAGGGGAATCTAGGGTCAAGAGACACATTCCGAATGAGTAGTTCACCGTTACACGTGTTGCGGTGCGTCGTCTAATAAAGTTCTATTCGACGTAGCGTCACTTTCGCTTTAGATGGACAGAACGGATAGTATGATTTCCGGTCGAACTTAAACCGTCAAAGTTGCGCTGAAGACCGTCAGAATGAATCGTTCGATTAGGGACATCCAGAAATGGTAATAAATCACCGCCACCTGATACAGCTGATCGTGTGTCGCGCCCCGTCGCACGCAATCCCGTTCAATGGTCTTCAGCAGCCGCAAATAGGAACCAAGGACCGTGATGGTTTCGCGCTGCAGGGGATGATCGCGACCCGTAAAAACGGCTAACCAAATTTCGAACATTTTATTGCTAATGTCTAGCAATGTAACAGTCCTCACGAAATCCTTGTGGGAGAAATAATAATAATTTCCCGGTTGTATGAATGAGTACGATCCACACGTTCGCTTTCACTTACTTCCATTTTTAGGGCACACTGTTTATTTGTTAGCTTTATTTTTACTCGATGCGACTCAAAAACAGGCTCAGACTTTAGGAATGACGCAACACGATATGATCGTACCGAAAGTACAGGATCGACTTTCGACAACCGATGAGGCTCTCTGCAAAGAAACGACGCAAAAAATAGACGCGTTTGCGGTTCTCTGCTCTCTCTTGCTCCAGTAGTATGCGCATAACGGCATCTGACTCATCCGTCTAGACATAGACGTGGCTATCGCGTGTACTCGGACGGCGTCGGAAAGATTTAGCGGAATTTCGCGCTAGAGCATGAGTTTTACGTGTGTTTGAAACTGTTCAGTTTTAATTATTTGCCAATGTAGGAACACACACACACACACACAACGAAACACGGTCCGTGGAAACGAGTGCGTTGGAGCCGTCTGGTGTGTGTTCGATCATTAAATTATTTCCCCCTGTTTTTATGTAAGCTTTGCATTCTGAAGAGGGCAAGCCGAAGAAAACTTCCTTCGCTTATCGTGTTGTCGTATTTTTTTTTATTTAAAAAAGTTTTTGGAATGGGAATGCAGACTGTTGAGCGAACAAAACTTCGCTCCGTTTTGAGCTTTAGTGCCATGCTAGAAAGTATTATAAAAATTAAATAAAATGTTAAATAGTTAGGCACAGTTATTTCTTGGCTAGCTTTTGTTAAGTCTACGTTTTGAGATCTACAACTGTACTGCGAGCCATAAGACACGGTCTTGTCATCATTCGTATGGTAAAACTCTCTGCCAGCCGATGTCTTCCGCCCGGAGAAACGTCTGGCGACCCCCAACATGGTCAAGTTGTGGCATGGTCAAGTTGAACGAAGCAATGTTCCGCAGCTACACAACCGAGCTCACCTTATCGATAGGAGAAGGTGCCTTTTCACGATTTGCAGAAAAAAATGTCGCGTAATTAACGTGGGTTGCTTCCCATATGATGTAAATGTTTATGCTTTTAATGATAAGCAATACGGTTTGGCTAAAAGAACAGCCCCACAATTCAAAAGCTGGAAACAATTAGCTTTGAAATCAATTGGTGTCGTCAATCGAAATGTTATTTGTGCTTATACAAAATGTGATACTAACAACATTTCTCAGGAGTCCCTAGTATAAGAGGGGCTAGTATTTCTCGAACTAGACAAAAGAAGGAATAGAGAGGGAAAGAGAGAAAATAGAGAAAAGAAAGAAGAAGAAAAGAGAAGAGAAGAAAGAAAAAAAGGAAAGGAAGAAAAAAAAGAGAAAAATAATACGAAATTCGAATGGTTCTTTAGTAGATGCTTACATCCATCGATCATCGCTTTCGCTGCCGTCTTTGTCGCCGTTCTGTTGGTGGGCTTTTCTCATTCCTCTCCCTTTGAAGAATATCGATGACTGCCCTGGCGGCCACGCGGACTGTCTCCCAAGTATCTCGGCAACAAGGTTCTCCATCGTCAGCCATGTTCGACTCCGTTGTTGCATCTTCTGCTGGATCCGGGCGATACGCGAGCAGGAGCACGAAGGAAGTCATGCCCTATTAGCTCTACGGATAGGAAGAAGTTCACATCTCCGTGCATGCGGCCTAGCCAAACCGGCAGATCCGGTATCAGTCATTGCTGCTGCCAACGCCTCAGCGTTTCTTCATGTTGCCTTTTCCTGATGTTAGATCATGCACCACCCGTGCCAGCGGATGTCTTCGTCCGTCAGTAGCATCATACGAGACCTTCTGGAAGGCGCTAGTACTCCAGTACTCCCGGAGCACTCCCGTACGATATGACCTTTGAATAGTTGCCCATGTTGTGGCTCCATATCGAATGATGCTGTTGGCGACGATTACCAGCGGTCTTCTTCTGCTGCTCCTAGGACCACGCTTATTCGGCATTAGTGTGGTTAAAGCGTTTGCGATACGTGACTTCAGTTAATCGTGTGTCCTCCCGCCTGTAGCTGTCCTTGATGCGGGATGTGGTATTTTCAGAAGATCATGCAGCCGTTTTTTTATGGCTCCAGCTTCAGTTCGACTCAGGACAATCACCCCTCGATCCTCTCTGGGTTCACTTCAAATGCGGTGGTGACCGCTTTCAGTCCGTCAAGCGGTAAATGGAGTAGGTCGTCGCACATGACTGACATCAGCGAATCCTTCCGTCGATTCCAAATGGGCTGTAAGTCTTCGCTGTACCAGGCGCTCCAGTACTTTGCCAACTACGCTCAGCAAACATATCGGCCAATATGAGGACGGACCACCTCAGCTTCCCGCTTTGGAGAACAGCATCAGTCGTGGCCTCATCCATTCCTCCGGGACCGGGGGTCCTAAAGACTGCCGGAAAGGCCACCATCACTGCTGACACGGTCTGTCACCGGTTCCTGTCGAGTCGATCCGGGAAGAGCTCGTCTATGATATGTTCCAGTGTCGTGAGGTAACGTTCCTGCGGCACCTAACCCATCGCTGCTTCTTGATGCGGTAACCTGGACCAAAGCCGTGGTCTTCCAGCTGCTCGAATAGATCGTCGCCTTTATGCTAAGCCGCCCGATCTAGTTCAGCTCATCGTCACGTCACAGGCGATCGTCAGCTCTTCCGCGTCAGAGCCGCTCAACGCCTCTCTGGCCGCTGATCAACGCTTGACGCTGCCGTTGCCTTCTATTACTCGTATAAACGAACTTTTATAAAAATATCAGCGAATGGTACGACGATTCAAGAAGCATTGCTCACATACAAAAGCAAGCCAAATACTGTGTTGTAGTCTTCAAAATCTACTAACCGTCTCAGACAGTTTCATCCATCTGTGCCGGTCTATGATACCGTACACACTTTGCACAAGAAGGCGCTCTAGGGAAAAGTGTCTAATCAAAACAGTAAAGTTTGGTAATGAAACCCTGATGTTAGGGGGGTGTACGTCGGCCAAAGAGGTAAGGAAATTGGCTTTTGTTAAGGGTATCGTGGACAATTTTTTCTGATATAATGTGGCTGCCCTATAAATGCTCGAAAGTTTGAGAAACTCCTCCACAGTCACCGTACCTTACTGTCATTGCACATTTGAGGCCACATTTCGAGAAAAAAACGTTGAAGTACACCGTGTATCCAACAAGGTACAGTTAGCTGCGGTAATTAGAAAGGAATGACAAGAAATTAGTCCTGAAATATGTAAAAAAAAAAAAAAAAGTTAGTAGAAAGTATGCCCAGACGTTTAAAAGCTGTTATTGAAGCTAATGGAAACAGTATCAAACAGTAACCTTCATTTCAATAACCACCTACCCGGGTATGTTTTGCAATTTTAATTCTAAATAACTTTCGACAAAACAGAGCTATTTGCATGAAATTTTGGAAATGTCTAGAGAAACATGTTTTCTATCATAGACACAAAAATCGTTTTGTTCCCCTTTTTTAATTGGTAAACCCTTACCATCATCTTTATAATCACCATCCCCGGGAGGTAACAAATTTTTGTATAAATTTAGTCATTTTCTGTGGTATCCTTTAGTATAATATAGCTATATTTTGGAAAGAAAAAAATTGAATACGACAACTTAAACCGAAGATATTCTCCTTTTAGCCCATAAACGAGCATATTCGAATATAAAACGTATTATCTACACGGGTAGGTGGTTAAAATATGAAGGTGGTGAAGCGGTAATAATATTTG
>KB664255.1:6512716-6537697 GCA_000349025.1 Anopheles minimus | reverse complement strand
TGTCGTGGCAGTTAGAATCTGGCACCTTTTCACCGGATGGCCCATGTGTGGCAGTCGCGGAACGAGTTCGATTCGCTTTGGCACTTTTTGCCGTGAAGGGTTTGTTTCCCAATGAGTTAACGAACGACTGCGTCCGATTGTAGTGCTATCAATCGCTATATTCTTCCTCGAAAGGGGAACTACGTATTTGAGATTATAATCGTGCGTGTGCGCGGTTAACGATGAAGTACATAATGGAAAGCTCAACATTGATTATTGACTGTCATAAAAATGCTCGTCCAACAAATGTTTGCCGTCAAATAGCCCACAAACATACGATTGAACATTAGAATGTTCTTCATTTTAATCTGTTTTAAATGACAAAGTCTTGCAAGAAGCTTCCCATTCATCATCCATAATATCATATCATTAGTTCCACGCAAACCGAGCGTGTAATTCACAAACGATAACACAATTGGCCGTTTATGTTGATGCTTCATCGATTTTATGCTCCATAAATTATTCACCACACTCCTGATCGGATATGGCTGCTTGTTGAGTTGCGGTAGAAGCGTGGAACCATGGTGGTACTGTACTTTGAAATGTTCTCCAAGACAAACGAAGTTTTGTTCCACTAGTTGCTGTCTGTGGATGTAGTGAATTACATTTAATCTTTAATCTAATTGTTTGATATGAAGGAGACAATAAGGAGGACTATTGGAGAATTGTAATGAATGCTTGAAGATTGACCAGTAGCAGGCAAAGTACAATTCATTGATAATATTAATGGAGCTCTTTACAGCAAATAATCAGGAAATTTGATGCTTACGTAGCTATATCGATGATTATTGAGTATTGAAAACAAATGTTACATATGTGGTCTATCTAAAGGATATCTTAGGTTAGTAAGCTTAAGTATTTAGACTGAATCGGTTATACATTCGGTATTGATTGGAACCGAGTTGTATCATGCTGCAGGGGAAGTTTTTTTTCTATTCCTTATATTCTAATCATTCAGTTCGTAAGCCAAATATCCTTGTCAGTTTGCATTGTAAGAATTGAAAGCCGGAAAAAACAGTTAAAACCGGGAATTCTAATCGGGTTAAACTGTTTCGGGTGGTCACCCTGCCTATATTAGAATACTCCTCAAGAACTGTCTAAATCCATTGAGACTTTCTGCCTTACTTTAGACTTGTGCCTTCATTTTTGTATAGTAACATACTATCAGCACTTAAACGAGCTCTAAACAATTACTAATTGTTAGCATTAAGCTACGAACAATCCATAAATTCGCAATTCTTGCAACGGAATTGGAAATCTCAATATTAGAATTTCTACTTATGTTAGGGATAGATAAATACACAAATCAATTATTATTTTTTAGGACATTTTCGAATAGCTTGTAGTATTCAATATGTTCTGGCTTTTTTAAACAAGATTATTAAAAGTTTATCAATGTGGGTGTTTCATACTGACACCGATGCTGAAATATGTTCTAATTATCATTTGCACATACTTCTCCAGTAAAACATATGCCATTGATTAAGGGAAGATATACAGCCAACATGTCCTCCAAAAATAATTTTGTATCTCCTTGAAGCACTAGATACCAAGAATACGATGTGCCGCTTTCCGTAATCTCATCGATAAGGATGGTTTCTTGCCGTCTTTCTTTATCCGTCACGTTTCTCCCCCCTCCCCCTCCTCCTGTGTTTCCTCAGCTCCCTTCAAACAGCGTCTTTTTTAAAAGTCCCAAAAATTCGATTCCTAGCTCTCTTCATTTTTCTCGGTAGCGTGATGGTCGATACGTTACTGGTGGCATTATTAGACGTGAACGGAAAAGACAAGAATGAGGGGTAGCCAGAGCCCCTACGTCCTACGAGGGTGCAAAATGTGGATGAAGGTTGGAGCCCAAACAAAACAAAAAAAAAATCCGTCACCAGCCATCCAACCGGAAGCGTTCGTTATCTTTCATTTTTACCTGTTTTTTTTGCGCTCCTTTCACACAACACGCGGTGCAGGAAAATCGACCCCCCCGAGTGCTTTCGGGTTCATGCCGGTTGGAGCAAATGGACAAAAACCGGAGCCAATTTCAACATTCGCTGGTAAATGTCGATGGTTTTGTGGGTTGAGTGGGAAGACAGATGGGTGGACAGTGACGCTGGAAGAGGATTCGACCGAAATGTGATGAGAATACGGTTCCAAAAGTTACAGGGATCTGGTTTTTCCTCGCTTGATAACTGACAAGAGCTCCCAAAGAAGAGGCAGGAAAAAAAAGCGATAAGTTTAGCGAGGAGAATGAGTGAAAAATTGATGTCGAAAAACGAAAGAAAAAAACAACAACCCGAGTCCTCGTCCTTACAATCAGAGCCTGTTGGAGGGGGTGTTGAGGAGGGGGAAACTGGTATTAGAAGCAGCGCCCAACGAATTCAGCAATACAAAAAAACACAGGGAACACCTTTTACCGTTCCGAGCGGGGGCCATTTTGTTTCGAGAGTTGTTGCGAGACACGATGAGATGTCCCGTTTCTACCGTGATGTGTTGGCAACCGATGGATGGATGAGTGGGACCGATTTGTGTGAGTGTTCGTATTGCTTACCCACAGCGCCCACACGTTTCCCTCGCTTAATTTAAATTAATTGCACAAAATGTCTTGGGTTGTTGGGTGAACAAAAAAAAATCAAGCGCGAATCCGCAGGAACAGGGAACTAAGGAAGAAAATGATATTTCAACAGCTTGCGGAGCCTGCATGCAGAGAAATCAGTTGCAAAAGTGGAGAAGGATTCGATCCGGTGAGGTTATGTTTTATACGGGAATGTGGAAAACAAAGGTGTACGAAAGGAAGGAACCTTGGAAAATTATGGTTGTATACAAGAAAAAGATGTCCAATGGATTGATTATTATTAGACAAATCTATAAGACATTACTTTTTCTAACTTCCAGAATATTTTGGAATGTGTTGTTAATCCACATCGTTGCGGAATTTAAATGGCTTCTTTTTTTTGGAGAGTTCTAGGAGGCACACTCTCACAGAATGAAATAATAAGAAAAAGAATAATGAAAAAGGAAACAACAACCGAGCACAAAGGAATGCTGCAAATGCATCAATTACTTTTTTTCGGAAGTAAAAACAAGCGGCACAAAAACTCGAATAGCCTTCGGGAAAACTAATCGAATTTTCTTTAATCGTCCGAAGCAGCAAGGCTCTCCCTGATGTACGTGTATTCCTCGTCGCATGCACTGAGGCGTGGGAAAAGCGTCCCGTGTAAAGCGTACGCGGGACATTCAGTTTCTCTAGGGTAGGAAATTTATGTACCACCAGCAGCAACCAAGCAGGCAAGGAAAAGCACGGTCTATCTAATTTTCCACTTTTCATTTCTCCCGATTCGGGGGGGTTGTGCTGGGCGGGGGTGAAGGGTTTGTTCGGTTGTGTTGGTGTATTTATCGGGCGACACCCGGAAACCCGTACTGAACCCGGTACAGGGGGCCGTCTTAGCTCGGCGGTTGATGGCGGTTCAGTAAATACGTGGCTCGTTTGTAGTTTACCCGAGCATTTTGTGCTATTCGGGAAGATAAGTGACGGGTACGGTGGGGAGAGGAGTGGCAGGTGGACTGTAACCGCCATGGTAAAGTGAAGAGGAGACAAACGATGCAGTAACGATTTTTGTTCAGCTTTTACAGCTATGTACAGTTAAAAAAACGACCGAACTCCACCCATCCCTTCGCGAAGGATGGAACGAACGATCCCGGGGAAGGATTTGCGCAAGTTTTACGGCTGTTCCTAGCTAGCCGCTCGGTAAACTGTTCTTTTCTGAGCTGCAGGAAGGATTGCAGGACGAGGGTTTTTTTTTATCCAACCCCCGTCCATCTATGTGTGTGTGTGTGTGATGGCGTTGAGGAGAGATGGTAGAATGGCGAAAGTAAGCAAAACACTAGCACTTGCTGCTGGTGTACCACCCAACACCGGCCTGTTACCATTTTCGTTTGCTTGACAGATTTTTTTGTTGTGTGTTCGCTTCTTAGGATAAATCGGTAGCCTTAGCTTTTCCGGTCTCCGTTTCAGGGGTGAAATGGACCCGGGTTGGAGATGTTTGTTTTTTTTTCTGTTCTCTCGCTTCTGTCGCAGTTTCGGCCGGGCAAAGATGAGACTTAACAGGAAAGGCCATTTTGCTACAGCTTAACGTGCCTTGGTGGTGCCTTTGTTGTTTCAATTCCCCCGCTTTCTGCCTGCGTTTCGCGTTTCTTTCGATCCAACATCCGGCAATGGCGGTGGGTTGTGTGAGTGTGTCCTGGGCTGGAAGATTCTAACCAAAAACCCGCACCAAACTGAGGTGACCTTAAAAACCATCGTTCTAATATTAGGAATTCCAGCTTGTGGATGACATAAGTCGAGATTTTCAGGTTTTTTTTTGGAGAACCTGAATACTCATACTTAATTTTTTGTTCCGTCTCTAAGCTCTACCGTTGTATGGAGTAGAGGTTAAGGCTCTCTGGATGGTGTTTTTAATTATGAATTTTCTTCCGTCCCTTTTGGGGGATGCTTTTTGTGAGATGGCTTTTTGCCGTTGCACACAAACATCAGAAAACGTAGTTTGCAGACAGCTTCAGTGTCATACTTGTTTTGTGTTCTATGTACAGGAATATGCAAATTATTTCAATTTAGTTTGGCTTTTGGTTCGATGACTTTGATCTATTCTCGTAATATTCTCCATGACTCCATTACCATATACTCCAAAGTTTTTTTTTTTAGAGATAATACGGACACTTTGTAGCGTTGCATTTGGAATAGGTCAGTTTTGTAAGCTATTTGTTGGAAGCGGGTAGCTCTTATCCAAACTTTTAACTAAGATGTATTTCCAATCTAAGCTATCAGTGTTTTTGTTGTCATTTTCTGTATTCACTTGGCATGTATATCAAATATTGGACCACAAATTATAAATATTACTTGTTGAATGTTATGGATTAGCGTACTTAGGACCGGACGTAGATAAAAATACATTAGATTTTAACACAGATTAACGTAAATTAATGAATAATTGTGTTAAAAAACAAATCCACATAATCCTGCATTTTTAAATGAATAACTAAAATATGTAAGCACAGCTGCGATGCTCGCTATTGCGAAGGTGACGTTATCATTTGCGAAGGCGACAAAAACGCTAACCAAACGACGGTCAGCATTGCCAAAGTGACGATATTGGTTGGTAAGATAACGGTAGTGCATGTGAGAGCGTCGTTATGGCGCGGTAAACACCGTAGTTGGTGTTGATAATAATCAGCGGTCAATTTAGTCCGGCAGGCGAATTGCAGCTTTTGACAATAGAGGGCGCTAAAACGTGCGGCGAAAGATCGCAATTTGCTGAACCGAGGATTCGATATCCTCGGGAACGGAGAACGACCGATCGCTTGGCGAATGACCTAGCGAGTGATGAAACGATCTGCACACCACTCCACTAAACGAACCTGAGAAAGCCACACGTCAACGTTTCATCAAATAGTGAATAAATGTACGCAATTCATTGCTTTATTCGAGTGAAGGGGCCAAAAAGGCAACAGTTGGTTTTGCATCTGATTCAATTAAATGGACTATGTATAGTTGCTGAGGTAAGGCAAGAGTTCTTAACTGCTTAACGGTTGTTGCAGATGCCCTCAGGATCAGTTATGTAGGAGTGTGATGAAGATGCTATGACAAAGTTGCCGTCTGCAACTGCAAGATGATACAAGTAGTCTTGATGAAGAACGGAAGAAGTTAATCGAAGAATGTTCACTTATCATCGATATTATCCTGGTAGAAAGAAGGCTCTGTCAATTCAGTCAGAAGACTATGAGCGGTCGAAAAAAGTGTTTTGGTTTATTGTAAAAAAATGTGTTAGAGAAACGTAGATTCTTGATGGTTAATCACTGTAAATTGTAAAATGTTTTCAATCAACCTAATATATTTTTTTATTTATTCCGTTTCGTTACAGGTAAGAAGCCGCGATAGAAGCGTAAATCGACTTCAAATACAATTGTTTGCAAACTCATAACTAAGTAAGTTTCAAGTTTGAAGATGATAACAAAACTGTTTCAATAATTCGTTCCACTTCTTCTTCTTGCTTGGCGTAACGACGTATTCGGGCATGATCGACAACGACTTGTTGGACTTATTGATACTACGTAGCTGGACAGTCACTCCTCAAAACGGTGGAACGGTCCGGAATGGGATGGGATTTGACCTCCGGTTCTGCCATGTGAAGACCGACCCCGCTATCGTTTTTACTACGTTGAGCGGTCCAACTGTTTCTATCGATTTGAATTTCTCCGTACCCCTTTTTATTAAACGCAATGGCAATTTCCAAGATGCTGCCGATGCTTTGCATTAGATAAGGAAGCACAGTCACGGTTATTTTAGTTTCGTGAATGTTATTTCACTCGTTTTTAATGGATGTGTTTCGCCAATTTGAAACGAAATGCGCCTCGTCATCATGCAGAAACCTAGCCACGGAGTGAGATTTAAATTCAGACACCGTTTTTACCACCGTTTCACCCGCGCACACATCGATCACCGGGCAATGTAGTGAACTAGCTTCAAAATCTCGTGCCATGTCACCACATATGCATGCCGGATGGATCGTACGCATGCCGTTCGGTTGCACCCTTCCCTCGACGCCGTCCGTGGACCATTTCGTAATTATCGTTTCCTTTCCTAGCTCTCGCATAAAATTTCCTGTCCCCCCGTCCGCTCTTGCGCGTGCTCGAAGGTTTGCTGGATTCGGTTCCGCTTGGCCGGAATCGTCATAAGTATGTGTCGTACGTTTGCTCCCTCCTTATTATTCTTCTTCCTTCCCCACACACACATACCCGTCCATGGGTGTACCATTAACCCGTTGGTCGTTGTTGTGTTTTTTTAATTCATGCCCGCCGTCCACCGTCTAAAGGTGAAAGGGAAGAGCCCACTTGCTTGTGGAGTGTGTGTACGTTCGCGATATTTTAACCAGGGGTCCACCAAAAAAAAACCCCGAGATAATGGAAGTAGCAAAACAAATGTGTCTACTGCCACACTCTTTCCTTTTGCGTCCGCGTAAGTTTTCCTGCCCGTTTGCTTCAACTGATGGAAAAGGAAACAGCAAACGAAAAAAAAACCTACTTTTATTGGACTCATGTTTTTGAGCAAAAAGATGCAATAAAGCAATGATTTATTTTCCAAACCTCCCATAAACGGATCGGTTTCTCGGTCGAGGCGTGAGGCGATTGGTGCCTACATTGAAGGTGAAATGTGTGCATTATGAAATGTTCGTACGTACTATATCATTGATGGTATAGTTTGGATAGGGAATCAATTGGGAAAAAAATGTAAGCAGTATTTGAAGTTCATTAATTGAATTTCAAACATCTTGCTTGTGTGAGCCATAAATACGCACATGCTATAAGCTATAAAGATAAAAGTACCATCAAAACCATCCATTCGTATCTAATCATTTGATTGCATTTGTATGTGTTGACCGAATTGAAGAAAAAACATCATTAGATCATGTAACTCTCTGCTTGTCGTATCTGCATTCGGAGTCGCTCTTTTGAACATCGTTTTAATCGGTTTTTAGTTCAGATAAAAGTACTGATAGCCTGGCTGTACTTTCTATTCATTATCTAAGAAAGAGTAGATGACGAACGACGAACCTCTGTGCCTGTTCGGCGAAGAATGGTTCTGTTTCGTGTTGATATAATTAGCACCATGACATATGACACACGGATTCGTGGAGTCCGCTTCCTCCAGCGGCGCAACTAGGGAGAGAGTTTTGCGCGTACCGTTGCCTTCTTCAACGTGGACTCGCCATTGCTTATTAGTGTTCTCCTTCGCTGCTCTCGTTCAGTTTTTGACCCCCTTCGAAAACGAAGTTCGTCAAACGACAGCGGCGGTACTCTTGGCTGAATGTTTTGTTTTTCTGCTCTTAAAACGTGATCGGAATGCTATCGCGTGAAAGTATGTTTATCGTTTACGACATCGACGATTATAATGGCTGTGGGGGGAGTATGGCGATGTAGTTACCGTAGTTGTGGCGGATTCAAACTATACCGCTCTCTGTATTATGTTTGCTTCAATGCGTATTGTTCCTCGTTGTGAGCGCGAGCCCGAACTAAAGCCATTTACCGTACCATATACAATCGCTTTGCGTAGCTCTGAGGCTTATGATATTGTTTTGGGGGTAGTTTTATCCAGAGGTTGATTCAGTTTTTGTACGCTACTCTTTCTGCTTTGCAAATGCACAGTTGTTTGGGTAGCATTTAATTTATCTCCGGTTCGTGCCACGGTGATGAACAAATGATGAAACATAATACCGTGGATACGGGAAGGTGCAGGAAACCGTTCAACTTTAATGGGCAACACAATGTGTTGCTTTACTCACGCAACGAAATTGTGTCATCTGGTGTATAGTGTAAGCATTGAAAAATGGTAATTGAATGAACCAAATTTTGTTTGGATCCTAACTTGATGAAGTCTCCATGAATTTACACCAGTAGCACCTTAGGATCATTGAGAGGATTGCCACTATTCGGTAGCATTTCGGCCTGATTTTCGGTGAGCTTTAATCTTTCCAACTTCTCCAATCGGCTCTTGCTTGTGGTAGTTCTCGAATAGAGCGACAACTTCCAGAAAATCCTGGACCTGAAGCCAGACACAGGATGTTCAATGTCAAGCAGGGTTCTTCATCCATTAATGCCAACGAAGACGCACTTTTACCGGAGAATTCAATCGCGACACCTTCGTGACAATCACTGCTTAGAAGCCATTAATCTCGACTGGGGCGTTGGAAGAGGTTAATGACCAGGAGTGTCCTGGTAGAAAAGATTGTAGAGTCGCTAGTCCTTCACACCACAGGACTAACTCAAATTCTCGGGTAAATGCAAGCATTTAATGGCGTAATGATCCCTCTCGAGATTGTATTACCTTGTAGATTGTAGAAGAGATTTCTTGGGCGTTTTGTTGCAACTAGTTTCTGCAACCAAATGAGGAATCGATGAGGTCACTTTGCTCTCGATCTCAGGTTTTTAATTTTGATGCGTTTTTGGGTCACTTCTGTTGTTGAGATCCCAGAGCTAGTCTTCTACTGAAAATATATTCAATGTGCGTTAGACCAGCTATATCCGACAAACTCAAGAAGCTCAAAACTGTAATTAATCGACAATATCCTCAAAGTTTTGGATTGCAATTGTATCCTAAAAATTCACCAACACATTTGCAGTGGTCTGACATATGATCAGCATGATTATCTGCAATAAACTGGAGCTGTATGTTCAGGTTTTAGAAAAAGATCTTTTTCCCCATACCCACCGAACACAGATCGAAGACTCCCGACTTTCCGACATCCCGCACAGAAACAAAGCACAAAGACACGTGTGGGACTCTTTTGCTTGATTGCTTGCCGTTCCACCTTGTCACGCCACGTTCTCGAAGAGACGCATGAAGGATAGGAGATTTCCCGTGCAATTTCCCAGCGGAGTGGAGTTTGGACAAGAGGTGCAAGGAAAGGCTAACTTTTTGCCTAAGGTTATTGATTGCCACCATCTCGGGTGAGCTACCGTAGCAGTGCGGATGGAGCGGTATGTCCGGACACTGGCAGAAGTAGTATACTGTCCTGATGTGAACCCCGCGATTGGAGCAAAGATATGGAAAGGAGAGTGGTTTTTGTTGGTGTTGTTGCGTGCTTTGCGTTTGCGAACTGTGTGTCTGTGTATGTCTGTCCGGGAAGGTAAAGGAGGCAGAAGGACAACAAGTGTAGGGGAAGGATTTGCCATGGGATTGCTTTCCTAAACTTAGCCACCGTTAGCCTACCCATCATTACCCGACGTGTCGGTGTAGTAGTGGTGTGCGATCATAAATCCTGACCGTACGAACCGACACGGGGCAGAAAATTCATACGTACATACGTACCCATACAAAAACACCCTTAAAGAAGGCTCCCCTTCCTAACCCGTACCGGAAGGAAGTGGAAAGGGAAAGCAAACGTCACCTCTCCGGTCCTTCCGAATGCCGTTCCCCGTACCATGGATAGAATTGGAAAAAAAACAACCACAAACAAAGAGCGAGAGTGAGCGAAAGAGAGAAGGAGAGAGATGTTGTGTGTCGTTTTTGAGCAATTGGCAGGACCCGCTGGCAAGAAAGTCCGATGCGAGGCACAAGCAGTGATGTGTTTTCTGAGTTAAGGACAATTTCGTTTCGATTTTCTTGGCTGATTTGGAACTCGCTGTCAAAACTCGCATTTCGCTCTGATGTGTGAGTGAGCAAGATAGCAAAAAGAGGACCACAGGAGAGGAGAAAAGGTTTAGGAGACGAGACTTCGGTGGAGGAGGAAGGAAGTATTCCTTTCTTTTTTCTCTATTCTATGTCGGGATGGAAAGGATTCCTTTTTTTACGTTCCCTTCGATTGGTTTGCATACACCGAAAGTGAGAAAGGCAGCGTTTGGTTTTCTAAGGCGCTCATAAAATTATTTTGAAATGGGTTTTAGGGCGCACGGAATTTTCCCTATAGTATACTACGGGTTGGGTGGGCAATTGGCAAATAAAAATAAGCAACCGAAAAAAAAAGAAGGATCCTTAAAATCGTAATCTCCGAATGAAACTCACTGACTGTGGGGATGGGCGATTGAATATTTATTCGCTTCAAAGTTATGCGTGACTTTAGCTTAATTGGTGGCTGTTGAAAGTATTTGAAGGCTTTTTTCTTCCAACTGTTTAATTTTTTAAATTTTACGACAATTCTTCTATGACTAGATCATTCACCAGGATGTTTGGGTGTCATTTTCGATCTGTCAAAAGCGATCGTCAGAATCGCTATTAACGATCTTCTTCTGCAACATAAACAATCGTGTGTTTAGCGAGGATGTTTCGAGCTCATTTTAGACCATTTGAGACTGATTGTTCGCAGTGCTGATAAGCAAAGGATAACATCACGGCCCAAGAAGAGCGAACTGAGCGGCGAAAGCGGGACAGTTAAAAGCTGTGCAAAATCAGTCCGTTCGCGTGGCGTTAAGGCAGGGGAACGGATCCGCGGAGTCGATTGATGAACTTTTTATTCGCTTGCTTCCTTTTCCCGTTTGTTGGTGCTTTTTTCTCGTCATCGTATTCTTTCCCTCCCGTTGCTTTTCGGGTTCTTCCTTCCTGCCGGGCTGCTGCTCATTTATACAAGAAAAAAAAAACAAAACAGAATTGTGTGTGCACGAGCAGAAAGGAATCAAATGTTTGGTGGGGGTGTGTGTATGTGTGCTGGGGTGGATGAATGGAGTCTGCGGGGCGGCGTCACTGTTTTGTGTTGTGCCAGCGCTATAAATCGAGAATGGACACAACGAAATTAAAAAATAAAAGGAAGCGATGGGTAGCGCGGCGGCGACGGTGGCGCGCGCGTTCGAGCAAAAGAACAAGAAGCCTAGCCGCTGCTCTGCCGTTCGTTTGTGTTGGCGAGTTCGTTGTTCGTGCGGAAGAAGGGAAAGGTGCATAGGTCGGAAGGAAGGGGTGTGGGGAGGTGGAATGAAAAACCGCATCGTTCTCGCGCACCCTTGTGTATGTTTGTGGTGGATGGGGTGGGAAGGTTTGAGGTGGTGGCGTTCGGAAGAGTGTGTCGTGGCTGTTGAGGGAATTGTATGTTGTCTCCGTACTCCGTTGAAATGTTTTATGGTTGTTGGAGGTATGGTAGGAAACAAAGAGAGAGAGGGAGGTAGGGCTTATGAGAAGGTGGAAGGGCTGTGGTTGGGAAGCGAAGGAGACGCATAAAATAGACTATCCTGAGGGTAAGCGAAAAAGGTAAGAATGATTTTTTCGTTTGTTGCGTTCTCAGCAACGACGCAGCGGCCGAGTGTGTTGTCGGTGGAGATGAGCCGTTTTCGAGCAGAATTTATAATACAAGCTCGAATGATGAGAAGACAAGCAGGAGCGCTTGGCTGTGTTTTCGGGGTGGAGAATGTGATGTTTGGTACGCAGTCAAAGCAATAAGGGATGAGTTTGGGTGGAAGGACAAAAAATAAACCTCAAAACATCTGCACCCGCGTCGTCGTGTCGAATTGTTGGAGGATGGGTGAAAGAGAACCGGACTGTATGCGACGGCGGTCAACCGAATGTACTCGCTATAGTGAGATCGATTTGTGACGGTTCGATCTCATCATCGACTAATCACCCTATCGCCTGCTCACCGGAGTAGCCGATAATTCATTCCCATTGCATTGGGATCGATTGTGGGAAGGAAATACAACAAAGAAGCGGGACGGATGTCGGAAGAGCGAAAGGAATGCGTTTCTTCCGAATAGCAGCAGGAGGAGGGCGCGTTTATCATAAACAGAGCCTAATTTAATTGCAGTTCAAGTATGGTGAGAATGATATTGAATATTTTTGCAAGCTGCAACACACAGTAAATCGATATTGGATTTTCTTCGAAAAGTGAGATGAGTTTGATTTCAGAAAAAAAGACGAACAATTTCGGCCAAACACGATCGTGTGTTTTTGTTTCAATGCACATTTGGCAAAAGCGGTAGTGAGAGCACTTTTTTTTCGAGAAAAGCAGATGCCTTCTTGCGTTTCAATGGCGGGCCCAGAGCACATTCTTCCATTCGAAAAGCAAAAAAAAAGCCCCCGGCCTTCTCCGTCACGCATCTCGCATTCGAACGGCGCGCGAGCGAACGAGAGGGATCGATTAAACAGATGCGAGCGAGATTCAAATCCGCCACCGCTCGCTCTCTCGCTCTCTTTGTCATTTGGGAAGGGAATTGATGAACGGTGGAAGCAAAACAAAAAAAAAAAACAACATCATAAAACCATCCTAGGTGCGTGAGAAAAAGAGAGCGCACGTATCGGTACACGAGCGCTCCGAGCGGGCAATAAAGGAGAATGCCCAATTTGTGCCGTCGGTTCACCTATTTCCTTCACTGGTCCGACTTTTCTGGCGTTTCTCTCATTCAGTGAGCGAGAAGTGTTGAACGCGCGAAGACGCATATTTTGCCCCGTAAATTCGGCGTGAGTGCGTTTGATATCCCGCCGGTAATATACACCCCGCGCGTTTGTTCCACCGCGAATGGAAGTGTGAGTGTGTGTGTGTGTATGTGTATTTGTTTCTTTGGCGTATGTGTTTGAATCAATCGTTCTAGTAAAGGGAAGCGTGTGTGGTACGCGTGAGGGTGCGGGGGGATGGGCCGAGAAGTTTGATTTTAGTGCGTGCGTGCGTGCAAACACACACACACACAGTGAAAGCCATGCTTCATCCCTTTTTGTCGAAACTGAGTAGTAGTGCAGTATTGTTTATATTGTCACAAACAACCTTTCTCTGTCTTTCTCTGTGTCAACGCTTACCTTGGAGTCAGTGCACTTAATCTACCTGTAATGCTACAGACCTCGTACAAGGCAAACAAAACTGCCGCCCTGTTTCGGTTTTGTTCTGACGGTTTGTGTGAAAAGAAACAAAACGAAAATTTAAAAAATACTCCACAACGTTGTGTTGCGGCGAGAAGAAGTGAAGCAGAAGAAGAGTGTGTGTAATCGCGAATTTGATTGCTCATCGGCCCCGTCGCCTACTAATCGCTGCGTGTGTCACGAATGTGTTGAGGAAAAAAAAATGCGACCACCGTACGTAAATGTGTGTGTGTTTTTGTGGATAAAGCACTGTGAACTAGGATGGGAAGAGAAGAGAAGGGAAATACGTGCGGACGACGGGCGGGTGACCATTGAAAAGCGGGACCAAAGCTGACAGCATATTACTCTAAAGTGCCGCACAGAATCGAAAGTTTTGCTGTTAATTATCTTCGACGGACACACACACACGCGCGCGCGCTAACCTCTCTGCTGTTCAACATTTTGTGTGTTCCTGGCCGCGTACAACATATTCAATCGATGGATTTTTGCTCTGCTGTCACAGCCACCGTCGCCGCCGCCATTACGGTGCGTTCAGTTCGATACATATTCCTTTTTTCTGTGTTTTTTTTTTCTGCTGTGCGTCGTGTGTACGCTTGTGTTTCGATGTGACGCTGCTGCTGCTGCTGCTGCTACCTCTTCGTTCTCCCTTGTTCCGGGTGTCAACGGTTGTTCGATTGCTGGTAGCAGCAGGGCACGCATACAATCTCACACACTCGTCGAGGGCTCGTGCGTCCCCAGTGCGTTTTGCTTGTGGAACGCGGTGGTGTGCGGTGGACGTCGCTTTTTGGTTGGACCCGTGGGTCGAGGGGGACAACTTGATGCTGCTCGCGAACTTCTTCGGGGTTGTCTCGTTAAAGAAAACGCGAAGGGAGCTACAAGGTACAAGAAACACCACACCGTAATGATGACGATGATCCAGCGTATGAGCATATATGTGTTTGTGTGTGTGTATATGTCGAAAAGATTGAGTTTTAAAGGCATCTGCGGATTTTTTTTGTGTGGCTCGTTTGAGGAGTACCGCATAACCGCATCGCAAAATCATCAAAAACTCCTCCGGTGTGAGCGGCGATTTCGGAAGAGGCTAAAAGAGAACGAAGATGCAAAATGTTTGTTTCACGGGGATGGACGTGTGTGTGTGTGTGTGTCTTCCTCCCGCACTGGCTTCCTTCACTCTGACGGCGCTTTGGAGTTGCCTGCGGCTCCCATCATGCGCTAAGATGTAAACTCCCATCGAAGGGTATATTATTTTCCACCCTCGTGGACACACGCTTCAACATGGCGGTGTTTGTGCGCGCGGATAGTGAAGATTGGCGTATATATTTTTTTATTTAAGCATCCATTATCCATACGGGCGAGGCGGGTTGCGGTGGCGATCGTCTTGCGTTGTGGCGTGAAGGGGCAAATAAAAATTGGTTTTCATTTCGCATCTCTCTCGCGGGCGCCTCCCGTTGATGCGTTGGGATGGGAAGGGATGGAAGGCAAGTAAAAGAATGGAACGTGCGGTGAACAGAAGAAGAAGAAAGGACTGCGTCTCATCGGTCTTTCGAACCGTGCCCGTTCGTTCGTTCGTTCGTTTCCCGTAGGCAAAGTGCGCGTTGCAACCAAAAGACAATGGGGACCGCTGGGCTAGGGCATAGAAGGGAAGAAAAAATAAACGCACACACACACACACACACACGCTCACAGGCGCTTGGCACAGAAAAGTTGCAACATGAAGAGTCCCTACACAACCGTCCCTTTGCCACTTTTCTCGATTGATGATTCCTTCGCTTTTATGGGCCCCGCTTTTCAGTGTGTTGGTTACATATTATGACGAAAGGTGATGTATTTCGGCCCTGCCTGCCAAGTGTCACCAAAGTGCCTGAAACGGAAGCTGAAATGCAAGCGCAGAACCGAAATCATTATTCCGGTTGCCAAAGTGATTACGATTTGCGCATCTCATTTGCTTCTAAGATTAATCGAGAACCGATCGGCTGTGTGTGCGGAAAAGCGCCCGTTTTTGTTTATGTCAATCTGACAGGCGGATGACATTTCCCTTTCAATGATCTCACGCGCTTGGTGCAAATGAGAGCAGCTTTTCAGGAAGCGATCGGGTGGTAAATTTCCACACGAAACTTCTCTGCTGGATGTGCAATTATTGCTATTCTTTTCCGCGTGTACCTGAAAAACAAGCCCGAGAACAAGCACTCTGAGGTGTCTGCTGCTGCTAATGGGTTTGTCATTGTACCGGGGGCACTCTGTACTGTATTTTTTCCTGTCGGGGGGAAAATGGATGATGCGCGTTGCTGCAGTGCTTCGTTTTTCCTGTGTGCCCGTGTGTGTCCGGCGTTTACGAGGGGGGAAAAAAGGTTGGAAGCAGTTGTGGATCACAACCGACCGGTGAGGGGGCATCGATGAAAAGATGGCTTCCTTCTCATTACGAGCGCTTCGATGGTGTGCTCTTTACTGATGCGAGCGTACAGAAAAAAAATCCCCCCCTTTCAAATGGTCCGGTCGGCCACGGGGAGCACAGATGTGGGTTTAACGCTGTTCACACGAGGAACTGCGCGCCATATCAAGGGAGTGATGACGGCGGTGGTGATGGTGGTGTGTACAAGAGAGCCAAGCAAGCAAGCAAGCAAGCACCGCAGTGAGCGACAGATCTGACATTTTGGATTTTTTCACCTTCTTCTCCGGCGGCGGTGGCGGCAGCAGCGGTAAGGCCGGGCGAAGTTGACGAGACACGCAGCGACGGAGGTTAGTGTTGGAACGCGTTGCGCGCCCTCACTCTATCTCGTTTTCGGTGGTCCTGCTCTTTGTGTCGTGTGTATACGTTCGGGTATCGGTTGCCCTGCGTTACCCATCACGCCCGATGCTGCGGGCCTGCCTTTCCCGTGCTTAATAGGGGGAAATCGTTTCGTCCGATGCCTACTGCTGCGCGTTCATGCTCTGCTCTACGGTGCAGACCCCGTACTGCCTCTGCCTGCCTGCCGTACTGCGCGCTACCTTCTGCTCGACTTTGCGCGCTACCTGCCCGACCTGATGGCATCCCTACACCCGTCCGCTGTACCGCCACCACCCGGGCACGTAAAACGGTAACGGTTGGGCCCATCTTTCAACCGATCGAACGTCGACGAACTCCAATCGAATATCGGAATCGAGTGCTTTGCCGGTCACGTACATACCGAGTGGAGCAGAAGCGCGAGAGCGAGAAAGTGTGTGTGAGTGAGTGAGCGGCACATGCACACACACAGGTGGCCACGGGAGGGTGACCGGGTGGGAAGCTGTGTGTGATGACCGTGCGGTGGAAGCAGAATATTTCTGTGTTTCCATCTCTCGGATGATGTTCATCTGGTATCGCGCGGGTTCGTGAGTGCGCGCGTGTATGCTGGCCTCTCTCTCTCGCTCTCACTCTTCCCGCATTCCACGCGACGCCACGGCCACCGTTCGATAGATATTCGCCATCGCACTCCACTCACGTGCGCACACGGGTCAACCTCCGACTGCATTACTTTTTGCTCCGGCTGCTTCAATTTGCGGTAAGTGTCAACAACGCGCGTGGATTGTTGCGGGTGGGGTTACGGGTTAAGACGGGAAAAAAGGTGAACCGGGAAAAGGCTGTGCAAAAGGTGGTGGTCTGGAGGAGATGGAGTTCAATTTATCCTTCACCTTCCCGCTCCACAATCACTTCGATCGGCATCGTCGTCCCCCGTTTTGTGTATCCACCGCATTGGAAATACATATCAGTCCCAGTAGCGCGTGGGGTGTAGCGCCCCATTCACCTTCCAACGGGTCTGTAGATAGAGCAATCTTCTCCACCGCTCTCACGAAAAATTCACCCAAAAAATCTGCCGAACGTTCCCTGTTTGGACGGCAACGATAAAATTGCTTGTCACACTGCTTTACCACTTTCACGGGCACGGATTTTCATTCCGCCTCTTTTCGTTTTCCGGCACGGCAATTTTTAAAACGTTCCGTTTTTGTTTCCTTAAGTGCTATTTGCTAACGGAATTGACGGAGCATTATTATTTTGCACAAGATGCGAGAAGAAAGCATAATCGATTGCTCCTCGGTTCAACAGCATTTAATTTCGGTTGCTTCCATTGCTTTGTACTGTTTCTTCAACAAACACCCCCAGGCACTAGAGCGAGTGACCAACACTAATTTTGCTGATAAATTCGTACATTTTATATTTTGGTGATCGGGAGATCAGATGTAGCCCTTGTCCGAGTTTTCTGAAGTCCGATTTTTTTCTGTCCAAGAAAGAAGCAAAGATCATAAGTTGGTAAGCTACTAGCTAATTACAATATATAGAAATGAAACAAAGTAGGGTGAAGTTTCGGTTTCTGTAGGTAATTTGAAGTTTCATGTCATATCGTTAAAGAGGAAAAACTTTGAAAACTATATGCGTATAGAGGAAAAGTCCCTTTAGACATCACAAAACTCAATATTGCGAAACATGTCCCAACAAACCTCATATGCATGTAGTTTTACGTGAGGCTTGTGCCACACTGTAAGCTTAGTGAACAAGAACGAAATAAAGTTAAAAAAGTACTTGTTGATACTGACCTAGGACAGTTGTAGTCAAATGTCTTGGAGCAAAGAATAGGGCCTAACCGAGCGAAATGTTTAAATTTGGAACTTCAATGGAATTTATGTCATTTCTAAAATGTCATCGAAGTAAGTGATTGATTTATGCAAGTCCAAAGTTCGCAAGCTTTAAATTTTATTCAAATAGCTTAGAATTTCCGCGAGGTTTGGAATCGCTACTTGGTAATGACGTGCCAAATCATGTCCTCACTAGCCTATTGAAAACTCGCGCTCATTGGAACAAAACTGACCGCAGACTTTAAAGTACTGGAGTTCCAAATTATTGGATCGCTCGTAACTTCATGCTACCAACAAATAACTGCTCAAAAATACTTAAATGATCACCAAAATCTTGGAACAGGCCTGATGAGACAGAAAATCGCAGTGGATTTAAAAGGATTCTAACAGTTTCGATGATTGTTTTAGATAGCCAAGACTTTAATTCTGTATGGCAGAATATTCAAAAGTCCAATCACAGCAAGTTTTATTTTGCATTCTACACCAATGCTAATCAAATATAGGAGATATGGCTTTTATCCTTGTTGTTGAATTATCTGACCCGATCTGAGTTTGGATGAGGTACAGGTTATCGGGGTTCTCGGCACTCAGTAAATACTTCATATAGTTTATGGAGCGAAATGGATGTAAGAAATGCAGATCCTGTCGCAACATGAATGTGAATATGTAGTTTCGAGAGTAAAGGACATTTCATAATGGATACTTCATTTAGTAGTTGTGCAACTATTAGCAGCCCCTTCCACCCAAAAAAGCCACTGTCGGACCCTTTTGCATTGACCAATCTTTGGGGAGTCTGTTTTATGTTAAGTGATACTATTCTCCAACTCTCCCCAACTCTGTCCTTGTTTTTCCGTTCCGTTCTTGAGCTCCATTCGCTTATCTCCGCGTACGAGACGTGTTCCCGAAAGACCATCTCGATGGAAGAATGGAGAAAAACTTTTGATTGATGATCCGTTTGCGCGAAGCACACACATCCGTGCGCTTATTATACGTATAGGGGTTGATTTTGGTTTTCCCTTTTTTTATTTTCGGTGCACTGCTCATGGAATCGGCGGTATTCGGGGGGGGTCTGTTTGTTCCTTCGCTGTCGTATCCGATCGGTGAGAGTGTTTTGTAGCCGTGCTTAGTATCGACTATTGCTCATCCTGAAACAACAGATAGCACGGAGAGAAATGAACGGTGTGCCGGAAAAGGACGGGCAATTGTGCTCCGTTTCACCAAATGCCGTTTTTTTGCGCTGGCTGTTGCTGCTGTTGGGCTTCACGTACGGTGCTCGACCAGGAGGGAATTTGTTTCCCGGGCTCTGCTCCAAAAAAAAACGAACAACATCCCTCGGTTCCTCCGCGGAAGGTTCGCTCGCTCCAGATGGCACCCGGGGTATTTTTTTCTCGGGTTCTGCAAAGACAGAAAAGAATGGCAGAGTTTTCAGCTCTCGCAAATGATGATGGTACAAGAAAAGGACCCGAGCATCCCCCCCTCCCGTTATTCTGCACCCTTCCTTCCGGGGCCCATCATCGGGGATGCTCTGGGTTCATCGTCGGGAAAGATTTGCTGCGTCCAATTTGTGTTCGTGTTTGAGTTTTTTTTGTTATGTTGCCTGTCCGCTCGCGCGTCTCTCGCTCTCGAAACCCTCTAATGGGTGGCTGGATTCGGGGGCCAAGTGCCCCAAAACGAATGCACAGCAACCACAAGCACTTTTTGGTCCCTGCCCGACCGACCGACCGACTGCAGTAAAGTTCACAGCCGCTGGCACAGCCAGGGTAGAAGCTGTGTGCGCCTTTTTTTCTGCTGTTGGTTTTGCTTTGTTTTCTGGATCCAGAGTTCCAGAGTTCGGGGTTTTTTTCGGCCCTTGTGCTCCGCGTTGTGTTGTTGTCCTCTGCAGTTAGGGGAATTGCATTTATGCGGGTAACGGCGATGCAGCGATGGGCCGTTGTGTTTAGTTGGGTGAGAAAGCAAATCTCCGATTCGGGTGGAGGTTCTGTCGTTCTAGAATTTGCTTCAGGGGACACTTCTGAAGGGACTATATCCTGCCTGCAAGAAACGGAGCAGTATTCAGTGCTCTCATTACACCGATTCCAACATCAGCAACGAAGATCTCGAATTGCTCGATTGGTCAATTGCCAATCGATAAACCTTCCCTGTGCTCGTTCGACGTCTGATCACTTCTCCGAATCGAAGTTTGCAATATTATTTGTCCAACACGCATTTATGAAGGAAAGCCACTGCAAGTTGTTACTCGCTACGTCTCACTGTAAGACCTTCATAACCACCGCTGGAGATGCATTCAAACCTTCGGAGCGATCGTTTTATTCTTCAGTTTCAGCAAGACCCGGTGCAAATTCTACAGTAATTAAAGCCGGTATGCCTTGTGGGGATTGGGTGGGAAAGCAATTGGGTGGGAAAGCAATTGGGTGGTGTGGTGGTGGTGAGATAAACGTGCATGTTCACCGCCCTCACCAAACGAAACCGTTTTGCTCACTCGAATTCGAGAGTGATTCCTTTTTGCCACGGGAGAGATGGCCGCGTAGGAAACGCCTTTGTGTGTCGACCTGTATTCCGAATGCGCCCCCCCCTCACGGGTTATTTAGAAGGGTTTCTGGTGTGAGGTTTGGGGGTTTGTGGCGGACTGCTTCACCCTGGATCACACAAGTTTTCTGGGTGTTCAACTTGTTTGGCGGTCGGTGGAGGCCTTCGGTCGAGAACGAGAGCGAGAGATACGTGAATGCGCACTTCTGCGAGCATAAGGCAAGCAGCAGCGAAGGAGTAGGGGATGCAGGGGAAGCGGAGACGAACGTCGTGATGATGGGTTGAGGTTGGAGTTTGTTGGGAGGTGGGTGCGTGCTGATGACGAACGAAACGAACCTACCGACGGTACAAACGAACGAACGGCATTGGATGGACGGTGAGCTGTGAATGATGGTGGCTATACCAGCAATAGCGGCAACAGCAGCAAATCGATCGTACACCAGATATATCCTCACGATGACGACGACGACGACGACGACGATGGCGGCGACGATTCCATGATTCACGTCCATATATTTTGCCCGTTGCCATCACCGGTTTCTACTTTTCGTTGCTGCTGCTGCTGTTGATGATGATTCTTCTCCGCACGCTTTCCTTTTGCCCCGCTTGCCCTACGTCGGAAACACTTTTCCTGCTCGGGCCGTAATCGTGCGGCATGGTTTGCTTTTATCCCGGGGTGGGAAAAAAATGGGTGGCGGTGCGCCCTCTTCTCTACACATACCAGTGAGGCAGTCAGTCTCATCTCACTATGGGTTGTTGAAGTTTCAAAAATCAGGGCTAAAGCAGCACAAAAAAAGGAAGTGTCCCAAAACATTGAAGAAACCTTGGAACTTGGCAGTTGGCTTCAATCTCTCGCCCCCTTCCAATAAGAGAATATTGCAGTTTTAATTGAACTCTTATTTGTTTTTAACCCACACTGCCCCATTAGTTCATAGTGCGTTGCGCTGGATGCGTTTGTGGATGACCAGAACGGAAAAAACCGCACGCGCGCGAGGGTATAAGGACAAAGCGCCCGCGAACGGTTCGCAATGGAAAATGGGGTAGCCCTAGCGAGTGTGTTTTGTCGTATGGGAATCGAAAAGGAAGAGGGAGCAGAGGAAACGACAGGACAAAATGAGGAGGAATAGTTTTCGCTTCGGTTCTTCCTGTCCGCCTCCCCATTCCACCCAGTTATGTGTGGTTGATTGCGCTCTCTGCCTTACGGAAGTCGACGGGGTGAGTTTTATGTATGTATGCACTCAGTAAGCCTGTGTGTGTATTATACGCAAACCACCCTTTCGTTTCATCATCCCATCTGTTTTGTCGCGTTGAGTTCGTTCTTTTGGCCTATTCCGGTGGCGTTTTTTGGGTTATTTCGTTTGCCGCGGTCCATATACAGGAGAAAGGCTGTGAGGTCCAACGAACGTTTTTAGTGGGGTTGAAGGGTGAGGATGTAAAAAAGGGGTGTGTGTGTGTGTGTAAGTGGAATGGTTCTCGTTCTCGTTCGTTGTAGTCGTCGTCAATGGCATAATCATTTTTTTCCACCTTCTCTACCCAAAGCACCCTTTTTTGCCGTTTTATCCATCAGGATATTTGTTGGAACGGATAACTCCTGGTGAAGGAGGAAGAGAATCTTGGGCTTGTTGGGTGACGGCCGCATGAAATTTCTCCTCTTGTTGGATACGAACTGAAGGTTGTGCTCGTGAATGCAATTTCCCAAGCGCAAAGGGGATGGTGGAGTTCGTAGTTACTTCACACGGTGTGATGGGTTCTAGCTTCCTCAACACTATCTCTTTCAACGTGTCAAAAGCATGCAACTATTCACTCGTGGAGGTAACCATCACAACCATATGAGTGGGTTTTGTAAAATTCCTTGTGTTCGAATAAATGCTAATTCATGGTTGAAGATCTTGTATGCCTCAATTACCTTCAATTAATTTATAAAAAAAATTCTGGGACCTGTAAGAGGTTTAGGGGGGGCGCCAGATAAAACTCCATTCGGGGGCTGTACGTTAGGCTGACTATGACCATAAGAAATGGCAGGCCAAGACTGCTTCAGGTTATTCCACAACGCTTTGTTATCTGATCTGTCCTCTGATTGCTGAACTCTGAGTCACGTTCAAAAGGAAGATACTCTGGAGGGTTTTCGCCAGGTTTGTGTTGAGCGATTTAATGGCGATTCCGACGAGTATTAACGAATTAGACTTGTAAGAATTTAGTGTGCTGGTCATGACATTAGAATGATACCGGACAACCCGTAAGAGGAATGACTTGAATCCCCCCAACTAAGGGATAATGATTTGGATGACTTCTTGTTTAGTTTACAAGAATTTTCGGTAGCAGGCTCCGGTCAGCTGGTCGGATAGAAACCAACTATCGCATTCGTTATGTTTCCCTATCAAGAAATGATTGAAACGGTTTGCCTCTCACTGGGCGCTATTGAACATCTGCTGTCATTCTGTGCTACTGACTTCTGGTTCTTATTTTTCAATTACCATTTGTTCCTTCCTGCGCTAGAGACAAGCAAGGGTTCTATATTGATGAGGTTTTGATAAATTGGCTCATGTTGGTAATTCTTGTTGCTAAAGCTATTCCAATCAGTTTGCTTTATTTTGCTGTCTTCATACCTTAGCTGTATCAGTCGCTGGTAACTGGCCAAATGTCGGTAATGAACAGAGCAAGCGCTTACACCGTTTATTTGTTCACTCCTGTCCACCCATCTACCCATTGCTCTTCGTATGCTCCTAATAATGTTTTGTTGCCTTTATTCCACACAATCACACACATACGTGCTCTGGTACGCATCGTCACCTATATCAGCGGTATTTTGTTTGTTGTACTGCTGGGTTGGGAGGTGCCCGTTTACGGCGATGATGGTAAAACGATGATGATGCTTGCGCGTGCTGAAAATTGTTGTTTTACCATTTCTATTCAACCTCTTCGTCCGAGAACAAATGAGAGAACGAAAAATAGGTACGAGGGCTATCTGCATATTCATTCTTATGTCGCCGCCTTTACGGTGAATTGAAGGACCATGTTTCGTATGTTTGGTTTTGCTGTTTGAATGCAGCAAATGGCGCTGACTCGCTGGTGGTCTGGTTGAAGTGTACATCTCATGTAAGCAGTGAGGCATTTGTCACATTTTTTACCTCAGAACAGTAGCTCCTCCACCTGATTCAAAATCAAAATGGAAGTGTTGCTCAGATTGAAGGGAAAGATATTTCTATCGGTGCTCCGTTGCCGGGGTCGGCGTGCCGCTTATGATTTTAATCTGCAACTACTGTTGCCATTCGTCCAGGAAATTTCTTCCCCGATCGCCATTAACCTCCCCGTTCATATCACATGGACCGTAACCACCGGCCGTCTAATGGCAGCATAACAATTTGTGCACCAACATTAATATTTTGTTCTCTTTTTTCTCTCTCTCTTTTCGTCTTTTTTCAGATGTCATGTCAGGGTGGAGAGCGCGAAACGAGCAGAAGTAGAAAAACAGACCGAGTAATAATCGCGATCACGATCAGACGATTCGAACTTTTGCTTCCCATCCAGGAGCGAATCAGCGGATGGAGGAGGAAGTAGCGGAGAAGGGGCAATTTTCGGTGAAATCCGCTGCCCTCACAACGCTTATCTGATGGTGGCAATTACAAGCACTCCGAAAAGGGCCACAGCAAAAAAAAACTGCCTCTTTCCATGTCCACTCACACAAGCTCGCGTACGAACCCGCGGTGGCAGCAAACGGAATATCCAAATCACCAACACAAAGAGGAGATTGCGTTTTCGCGCGGGTATAACATATTTACCAGCGAGCTCAGCCAAAAATCACTAAGAGGAGAAGTTGCCGGGAAGGATTGAAGGGAGTATTTGAGGTGGAAAGGAAGAATTGATCTTTTTCTGTAACCTGGAGGTATTTTGGAAGCTTTTTTTGTTGTTGCTGTTGGGACAGCTGGCTGTGCAGTTGCACCGACGTACGCCGGGGGAGCAGAAAAGCACAAGAAGAGGACATAAGTGTGCATGCGACCGTCTCTCATGCCACGTCACAACGTTTCCATCTTTTGGACGCATTCGACCTGAACTCGACGATCAACAAGCCCCAATGTCGGTGTAACTTGGGACTGGTGGGCACTGGATCGATCATGGACGGTGGCGAGTTTGCTAACAGGCAGAGAGTTGATGTTTCTTCTTTTCCGGCCTTGTCGGTGTTTGTTGGAGTTTTGTTGGACTGCAAATCGTACATGTTCGCAGGGGAATATTTTATAAGCTGTAATTAATGTTCTCAATTTTGTTGATTCTTTTTCATGGTTCAGCGGTCAAACCCCGAGACTTTTGCGTATTCTCTGAGCACGTTGCGGGTTCGTCCTAGCCATGGTAGTTTATTAAGAGTGAATATATGTAAATCTTATAATAATGGTAATCATTTCTGAGACACGAAGAATTTTATTGTGCAACTTTCAAAAATGTGTGGAAAAATGTGTGTGGAAGTGAAATTATGAAATTCGTCGTCATCTAAGATGTTATCTATTTGAAGAGTGCAATCTTAA
>KB664255.1:6458076-6492193 GCA_000349025.1 Anopheles minimus | reverse complement strand
GGACTGATGCCGAATGCCGGTTCCGGATCCGGTAGTGGCAACGACCGCTTCTCCATGTCCCACCACAACCAGAACACGATGGCAGTGGCCGCGTCACAGGCCGCCTCACTGGCCGGTTTGCACAATAGTAAGTACTGTACCACCATTTTTCGTATCGATCCGCTGCGATAACACCGGTATTGGTAACTTCACTTTAATTGTAACCTGCTTCAGTAAATCTTGTCATGAATGAATGCGCGCCCTTTCCCCCGTAACCATTTCGCATCATTAGTGGGGGAATTCCTTTCGATTAAACCTGAATGCTTTGCTTCCCTTTTGTAAGTTTGTCTGTGTGCTGCTTTAATATTGCTGAAAATGGAATAGCCTATAATCGGTATGCAAATTAGCCCACTATCACCATCATCACAATCGACCGGTCGACCCGATTTGTTGCTGGGGGCACCGTTGCACACCGTAACAAAACAATCGATTGCACTCGGCGGGACATACTTTAACCGCGTTGGTGTGTGGAACATACGTTCAATTGGGCGTAAAATTGTGTGAAAGCCACCCGAAACTTAGCCACTTTAGTAGTTGCATTGTGCCCGTGTCCCCGTCGGTGCATTCCCGCAAAATTGATCACTCGTTTGGTGTGAGATCGAAAGCCAACGATGCATATGTGATGCGCGATTGAGTGCACGTTTCTCCACATGAGCGCATTCTTCTACACGCCCTGGTTTTTGCCACCTTTATTATGTTGGCCATCGCATTAAAGTGTTACAGAAGGAGCGTTTTTGCAACTCAAAATGGAGTACAGAAAAAATAATAAAAACCCCTTTTTCTGAATATCTCGTCTACCTTCGAATGTTGGACGTAGGAGATAGGAGAAGGACTTGACAGAAAAACTCCATTTAAATACCTATTGGTATAAGTTTAAATTTTATTTCACATGCCTTTAATGTGCAATATAAATTGGAACCCCATTCGGACGCTTTAAATCCAATAACACAGAGCAGTAGAGTGGAATTTAAAATATTCACCTGTTGGATATGATGAGCTTTATTTAAATGGATCTGCTTGTGGCTTTATGTGAAAATGAGATAACGGCAAGCTTTATAACAACCGGGAGCGATGGAGAAGGCAAGCGCTTCTGCTTGACCTCATTTTGATCGATCGAACAACGAACACAGCAGCACATTGTTGTTGTGCTCCAGTGTGAACATTAAATGATTCTATTCCTTCGAGTCGTACACTCGGTGTGGATTGTGCTGTGTTGGGCTCACGCTGCACACTGGCAATTTTCGTCCTAATGGTGATGGCGCTATGACGATTAGGCAATAAACATATTAATAGCAATCACAACCATCATAGCCATAATCGTAAACGTCTGTCTGTGGCGATTCATTGATAGATGTGGTGTAATATTTATACTGGCGTTTTGACGAGCAGCAGGTTGGGGAGGTATTTTTTATTTTGAAACGAAATATTTTGGAAATCACCTGACATAGGATTAGATATGGAGAGAGAGAGCACATTTTGATTGGTTTAATCGGTTTATTGGAGTGATTGGTCTAACGACACTGTTAAAAAATCGATTATAAATCGTAATGAAGGCCTCCTGACATCCTATATGATGTAGGAACGTCATCCTATATGACATCCTATATGAACTTAGCTGGCGCTACCGGATCTTGGTCTGCTGCAGAAGTCCGCTTAGCCTCTAATAATCCCGTGACGCATCAACGCCATCGCTCCATCTTAGTTTGGGCCTACCAGGCCTCCTCTGTCCATATGGACGGCCTAAAAGGACTTCACAGGCTTGGTCGTCCGGTGCCATTTTCATGACGTGACCAGCCCATCGGAGCCTGGCGAGACTAATTCCTTGTCATTGTACGACAGTGACAACTCATAGAGCTCAGACAGTCGTCGTCCAACTCATAGAGCTCTTCATTGTACCAGCTCTTCCATTGTCCTGCCGAAAATCCTTCTGAGAATTTTCCTCCCGAACGCGACTAAGAGGGTTTCCTCAACTTTGGACAAAGTCAAAGTCTCAAAGGCGTATGAGAGTATTGCTTCGACCGTCGTGGCAGGCCTTTTGAGTGGAGAAGCTTCCTCAGACTGTAGAATGACCAGCTGATCCAGGAATGCACTTAAATCAGACTCTTGGTCGCAATGCTTTGTTGTAGAGCTATTGTTAAGAGCCTGAATATTTATTTCATGAAGTAGCTATGGAATCTCTAGTTTTTAATTAGTTATTTGCTTAGCCAGTGTTACATCCGCTTCTTGCGAGGTCTTGTTGCTTCCGTTTGTTGCAGAAGTCTTTTAAATCGCTCACCAACGCCTCAACGCCGTCACTCTATCTCAATTTAGACTCACACCTCTGTTTGTGTCGGCAGCCTAAAAAGACTTTACGGACTCTTTCGTAAGATGTAATTTGCTGGACGTTACCTGCCCACCGGAACCTTGCGAGTTTTATTCGTTGGATGATAGGGATTTAATATTACAACTCGTAAAGCTAGCCATTATAGAGGCTTCTTCATTGTCTGTTCACACATCGTGGGCCAAAAACCTTTTTTGAGTAGGTTCTCCTCGGAAGCTGCAAGTTTCGTAAGATTTGAACTGGATCCACATCTCAGAGGCTTGTGTTCTTCTTTGAGCATTTTGGAAATAAATAATGAGGCATCTGGGTGGTCTTGTGCAAATCTTTCCATATCTTGAATTTCTAACTGGTCTAATAACTGTTGTTGCATTGATTATTGAGAGGAAAATTGAACGTCCATTGAAAGATCCAGCTTAACGGACTTCATAGATCTGAAATGAAAACCTATAAAAGTAGATAGTCAGTTCATCCGGATGGGATTTGGTGTTGGTTCTGTCTTGTGAACACCACTGAACCTCTTCAATATCAGTTCCACAGTTAATTTCTCAAGTATTTCCAGGTTTCCTCAGTATAATTAGGCACGTATTGTTTTTCAGCTACTGCGTACAAGATCACTCAACATGCATCGTATATAGCACCATGCAAACGTTTACCTTCTCGCAATAAGATCCGTGGAAGCTAATTAAGTTTCGGGCAGAGGAGATTGAAGCATCGCTGTGGATTGCAATGCATTAGCATAATCCTGCATGAGGTGCCAATGAACTATAAACAACCCTATCACCTTTCACAACTGGCGCACCCCAAATCGCTCCCCTTTCTCTTTCTAGAAGAATTAGGTTAGGTAGTAGCAAGCAAGAGGGTAGGCAAGTGGGGAAGTTTTGATAGTGTACGCGTCCATTTAACGTCCAGAATGTAGTACATTGTTTAATATAGTACGAAAAGCGAAAGTGATGCCTATTTAAGGGGGAAAAGTACTTGTGGAATTCCCGGAATGGTTAGTAGAGAATGCGTCAGGAATGCTTTAGTGGAACATACAAGGAAAAAAGGCATGCTTGTGTGTGTGTGCTTTCGGAGGGGGGAGGAATTTGCTGTTTGATTTGGTGTTCAAATTTGATGCAGCTCTCAGCATCATTAGCATTGGCAGTAAAAAGAGACACGATATACTGCTTTAACATGGAGGTCAAGTTCAAGGTAGCATTAAGCCGCCTGTTAAATGGTAGTTGTTAGGTGGAATTCTGTATGTGTGCACAGTGGCAATTCTGCGAAAGTGTCCTGTGTGTGTGAGTGATGTAAGTTCGAGCATTAAAAGCTATAAATATGCTTTAATTATATTCATTGATAGGGGTAATTCGCTTTAATGCAATTGAATTGACAGTTAATTACAGAATTCTCGCGAACCGTCCTATCGATAGCATACATTCCAGGTTCAATTTGATCGAATCGCAGCCAAGCACTGCAAGCGCCCTCTTGAGGATTTTTCACACAAGAGACCGAAAAGGTTTTACAAGGTTCGATTTTTTTTCCACCGTCCTTCCACCGCACCGTGTCGCTGCTTCCTCGTGCAAAAAACGAAGACCCCCGTAACGTTATAATCGAAGGGGAGGTTGAAAGAACAAAGAATCGACCCGATTAGGAGGCTTTTCTTGAGCGAAAATGGAAGCCAGAAGATGATGCTTTATTCGGAATGTGTACGGTTACCGGGAGGTTTGCGGTGATTGTCATGTTGCCCACTCCCGTTTCCCCTCGTAAACACGGTCCACACCAGCTGTGGAATTGGAATGGGTGACGGCGGTTAGTGCTGCCGATGTGTGTGTGCGTGCGCGTGCGAGTGAGCAAGTGAGAAAACTTTCAGCACGCATAAAGAGCGGGACGGAAAGGTAGGAACGTTTCCGCCGCTTGTGTCTGGTCAGGTTTTATGCGAGACCGTGAAATAAAACGCTGTACGAGAAGAGGTCGCGTGCGCGCCTGTCTGCTGCTGCTGCTGCTGCGTACGTGCACGTGCACGTGTGTGAGTTTTTTTGAGAATGAGCGAGAAGAAGACGGAAACACGTTACCGGGAATGTTCACAAACACTGTGACATTTTTGTTTCCGACCTCTCTCTTTATCTTGTGCGGGTCGTGATGTTGTGCTCTCGCTCACAGTGGCGCTTTCTGCTGCACACCAGGTGTGTGATAGCGGTTGGGTAAAAATGTGTGCGTGAAAGTTTTGTAGAACGAACGGCGTGTTCACCAACACACAGTTAAACACTCTAGCACAGCACAGCATGTCGGCGAATTGTTGTTATTTTTCTTTCAGCCGCCACATGCTCTCTTATTCCTTCGATTTCTCTCGCTCTTGCTTTCTGTGGCGCGCAAACACACGAGACTTCTCCCCGCGTGCGTACAGTTTCGATTGATGCTGTGTTGCGTTGGTGTTTGTGAAAGGATTTTCTACCGATTGTTGTTGTTTTCTGTTGCTAATGAAATTAGGCTGATTATTGGCGCTGTGCGCGTTGTATTCCGATTGATAACGTAAACTGTTAGTTTTCTCTTTTTTTTCTTTTTCGGGTTTTCCTTTTCCTTCCCGTTCTACGATCGGAATCTAATTTATTTTTTTTATTCTTCCCATTCACAGGTTGGTGGTCGATGGCACAGCTGGCGGCTCAGGATTATTTCGCCCGACTGCAAGCATCCGGCATGTCGCAGCTTCCCTTCTCACATGATCTGGCCGGAGCGTTCCCGAGTGGGCTTGGGCTGGGTGCAATGAGTGCAGCCGCCGCGGCCGCCATTGCGGGCTCCGGCGGTAACACATCAGCCGGTGGAGCGGGTGGCGGTGTTGGCAGTGGTGGCACCGGAGGCGGTGGGTCTGGCGGAGGCTCCGGCAAGGGTGGTTCGGGTGGCGGCAAAGGCAAAAAGCGGGACCGCAGTAGTAACAGCAACAGTAGCAATGCCAGTTCCGGTGGTGGTGCCGGTGGCTCATCGGGTGGAATGGCGGGTGGATTAGGTGCCGGAGGAATGGGTGGCGGAGTGGGAGGCAATAACAATTCTTCGTACAAGGTAAGTTGTGTTAACAGGAATGTAATTAGTGGACATTCGTGCTTGTGACGATGTGCAGTTACTCAAGAAATGACTTTAAATCCTTGTGATTACACTATTTCAATTATTGGGTGAAGAAACAGTCATCTGAATCTTTAAGGAAACCCCATTCGAATCATGAATCGATGCTGTATTCTGTCCAACAAAATACGCAAGAAATATCCGAAGTCCTGCGAACGATAATTGAAACTTGCTTCTTTCTTGGTATTAAAACCCCAAAAGATCTTGGTATTTACCCTTACCGGGATAATCTAAACTGCAAACGAAGCAACAGTCCGGATGCGATTTGGAACCCGTCATGTGGAGTGAAAGATCCAAATTTAACATTTCTTTGCTTACTTATAAACATATATGAACGTTCAAAACACGTATAGAAAACTTCAGAGTTTAGCCAGAGATTCGTGAAAGCTCAAGGATTCTTAAAAGAAGAGATTTATGACTTTTCATAATAGAGATTTAGAGTCGTTCATTCGGTTCAATAATTTAATCTGATTGATGAAAATGATTCTGATACAACCATTGTTAATTGAGACACATTTACGAATGAAACACAATTTTTACAACAAATATGAATATATTCTTTCATTAATTGCTTTCATTTAGGGGGCGGTCCGATGGCCGACGAGATAAGCGGCGCCGGTCTCATACGGCAGGACCGGAGTTCAAATCCCTTCTGGACCGTTCCCCCGTAGTGAGGACTGACTATCCAGCTACGTGGTATCAATAAGTCTAGTAAGCCAGAAATGGCAGGCATGACCGAGTAGGTCGTTAGGCCAAAGAAGAAGAAGAATTGCTAAAATCTTCATAAAGATTGAGGAAAAAACATTTATTTCATTTAACCCTTTTTGCAAGATTATACTTTTATTGCATTGCAATTTAATAAAACAATAGCACACACAGGGAGATGAATTATATTGCGCCATATGCTCTCAATAGGACAGTAGAATAAAAATTCTTCTCATTTTTTTGGCGAATATATTTTCATCACTTTCCTTCGTTAGGATAGACAAAGTCAACATAATGGAGAAAAAAAAACGACAAGTCTTATGTTGTTATTCATTTTTAACTCCAACTTGATTGGATGTTATTTTCCGGAACTCTCGTCCTTCATCAGGGCGACCGGGGAAAATGTTAGTTCTCTCCTGCCACCCAATGCACCTTTTTAATGTTTGCATTTGGCTTCCATTTCTGTTTTGGGTTACGGCGTGAGCAATTTTATCGCACATGCAACTAAAATGCAGTCCAGCGAATGCTAGTACTCAGTGGAAATAGAAATACACGGGCATCAAATGTTCTCTACCGTGTTGAACAATCCGTTCTAGTAATCAGCAGCTTGCATAGTTCGCGCTCTATTCATAAAACTCTACTGCGGCTGGTTTGTTGCTTGGGGGATTTAAAAAAAGGCATAAAGAAGAAAGGAAACCACATCCTCTGTGTTTCCAAATTAAAAAAAAAAAACACAGGAGCGATCTCGGTTTTATGCACACGAGAAAAAAACACGAAAAATTAATTTACGAAAAATGTCCACCGTACGACACACGTGGGGTGTTGATGCATTCCCCTTACTCTCCCATATCGTACATCATAGAATTGGTTTCTCTTTACTGATGTAGTGCTTTTTTTTTGGTTATGATTTTTTCGTGTGTTGGTCTCAGTGGTATAAGATTTGCTTTTCCCCGGTGGTGTGCTCGCAAATTGCATGATTCGGTCCGATGCTCGCGGTCATGTATGCTTTTCCAGTATAAGGTTACACACGGTACACGGGGGTGTGAGTGGGTATGCCACATGAAATTCCACAAAAAACCCCCAAAACTCTATTGTAGTTTGGCTGGCTGGCGTTGGTGGAAAAAGGCGAAGGAGCGAAAGGGCACATGTAAATTTAATTAGTGCGCGTGTAAATGGAAAAGAAAGGTTATTTCAATTCTTTTTAACCCATTTTTTTAATTTGCGGTTTTTCCATGGTCAATGGACAACTCGGGGCGGTGGTTTTTTAATATAATTGCTCTGGAAGTCGTATTAAGCTCGACATCAAACGAACCAATATCAATATAATTGTTAGAAGCACAATTTCAAAGCATCGAACACTTATTAATATTCTTTTTTCTTTCTCCAAATGTTTCAGAACTCTCCATCCCCATCTGCATCACAGGCTGCCGCTGCCGCTGCTTACAAGCAGTCACTCTACAGTCAAGCGACCCTGCACAAGGAGCTGATGGCCATTACGGCGGCTGCGGCAGCTGCCCAGAATCAGCAGCATTCCGGTGGAGGTGGCGGGGGCTCCAGCAGTCAGCAGTCCCAGCAACAGCAGCAACAGCAGCAGCAGCAACAACTCCAGCAACAGCAACTGCAGCAACACCAGCAGCATCAGCTCGCGAGCCTTGGTATGTTGGCCGGGCTTGGTGCGGGTAGTAGCGGTAGCTCCAGCTCCAAGCAAAAGTCATCCTCCAGTGGATCGTCCGGTGGTGGTGGTGGTGGTGGTGGTGGCGGCAGTTCGTCCTCGTTAGCATCATCGTCGCCACACGGTGCGAGCCGGCTGATTGGGAACGATTCGATATCGATCACGCGCGGTTCCAGTTCGCCGTCGATGAGCTCGAGCAAACAGCAGCCAACGCCCAGCGTTACCATCAGTGCCAGCCACGGGAATCCCGGTGCCTCGTCGTCCTCCTCATCGTCCTCCTCCGCCCAGCAGAACCATCTGCAGAACCTGTCGTCCTCGTCGTCCCGCTCGTCGAAGGACGGTGGTGGGAAGGGTGGCGGCGGCAGCAGTGCGAACAACAGCGGCGGACCTAGTGCGGCCGATTTGGGTGAGAGTTTTCTTCGCCGTACTACGGGCACGAGCGCGGTTGTGTGCGACACCGAAAGCGCACGGTAAACTAACCAGGTTTGGTTGCTCTTCCCATCGCAGGTCTGAGCGCGTCCATGAACGCCCTGAGCACACTGTCGCAGTTTAACAATCTCGACCTGACGACGCAGCAGAACATGACGGCAACGATGAATGCACTGGCAGCGAGCCAGGCCAAAGCGAAGGACTACATCTCCTCCGGGATACTGAAGTGAGTGATCGGGTTTTGGCGGGTTTGAGGAGGGATGTGGCGGAGGCTTTTTCCGATACACAAGCCAAACACAGGCACGCATCTAAGCACGGGGTGTTGTGCACTGGGCAATGTGAATGGTTTGTGGCGACGAGGTCGTTAGGCTACGTCCTTGTTTGGGAAAAGAGCAGCTACGATACATTCCACTGCACGGCTGGTGTCCTTCCAGATCGGTGCGCAGGGTTTTGCCTGTGTAACATCGAACGAACTCCGTATTGGAGGTTAGAATATCGATAGAGCCTCGGAAAAATGGCGATTGCTATAATTCTCTCCCGACTAGCGCTCTGGGATGGTAGCCTATTCGAAACTTTTTGTAGCAAATGTGTTTTATATCTAATCAGGAATATTTAGGGAAGCGCCCACCGAGGGTTCACTTTTTTTTCTCGACAACGTAGCATAAGAGAAGGGGATGAAGCTCTGCTCATCTCGTATGCACGGTGACGAGCGATTTCTGATGCTTTGTTTTGAATTTTCTGGTTAAATCACATCACGGAGGATGTGCTTCCAGAGTGTCCCTCTGCTAAGCGAACGAAAATAGGAGCACGCGCGTGGAAATGATCCTGCTGCTATCACCCTGCTATAAAGCTGGGATAAAAACTCCTCCTTGCAAAGCTCTTCACGGTTTCATTTCGAACAAACCCCAAACCCAAAAAAATATGTATGTATTTTCTCTTAAAATGAAGGTTAGAATGAACGAATTGGGAAGAGTTTTAGTTTCTTTTCTGGGTGAGCTTTTTTGTGTTGGTCTATTCCCTGCTTTCCTTTGTAAATGTGAATCCGCCTGTGATCTTGCTGTGTTGTGAAAACTCCGGTTGGAAGAAAAGCAACCGAAACACGGCAGATATGTATGTGGTTGGATGGGTGAGGGGGTTGTGTTAGATATACTAGTGCCTCGGTAAATCACCGGCTCCCCCTCATCAGGCGTATCGTCCCATCGTAGCCTTCCGTTTCGTGTTTCGGTGGTCGGAGTTTGGTGTACAGAGCCGCCACCAGCACCAGCAGCAGCAGTAAGAGCGGAGTCGATGAAGAACTACTACCTACACCCAACCATCCTAAAAGCCCACGTGCGGATGGCGAAGGATATAGGAAATGTAAACGAATAAATTATTCCGTCCCTTAGCCAGTGCAAAAAGGGAATGAGACGATGGCACACTGTGTATGGTAACCCCGGGGAGAAGAAGTGGTGGTGGTGATACCATCGTTCGGGAAATTTGGAACATGAAGAGATGGCATGGCGGGAGCGACGCCGGTGACTGGTGGGCGCATTTTCATTCGTTCGGATGAAGCTGGGCTTAGAGCACCACGGCGAATGGCAGGACAACATAGTGGCGCTGTGTTGGTAAAATTTGTTCGAGTCGAACGTGCATCATCGTCAGGCTCTTTCCCTCTACATGGTAGAAGGTTTTTTTTTCTATCTGCCGTTTTGTGTGTTGCTGGTGTTCCTGTGTTTTGCTCGGGATGATTTTCCTCGCCGTCATCGTCATCATCAACGGGCAGCATGATGCTACAAATGAGGGGTTCCCCTGTCCCTTTTTGAATGGCCGTTTGCCGTGCCGTCCCAATCGAGAATTTCACATCAGGGAAAACTGCCGCACACACTGCCACGGTACAGTGCTGGCTTCTTCTCACCTTCTTACCATTTGCGTACGGTTGCTCTATTGCTTTCGCGCATGTGTCCCCTGCCTGCAGAGAATTTGTGCTTTCGAAGTCTAGGCAAAAAAAAAAAAAAAATAATACAAATGGTCCCCAACCCCACGAGGGCGAGTGGAAAAATGTACGGAACGAAACCTTTTTCTCACCACCGCTAGAGCCACCATCGCACAGCATCCATCCGAGCGCCATATGCGGAAGGATTTGGCCGTTTCCGCTTTTCGTTCGACGTTCGATCTGAGTGTTATGCCGCTCTCGGTCGCACTATTTATTCGTTCTAGTTCTTCGCAAGTGAATGCGGTTATCTTCTAGCGAGAGTACGAACGCAGGGGCACATCGTTGCGTTGGGAATGCATTCCATTGCGTTGCAGTTTTGTGCTTTGGGCGAGAATAAGCTCAACTACCAAACTGGTTCTACTTTCCTGGACCTCTCGCCCCCCCCCGGACGTGCTGCTAATGAATGTGAACTTTCAGTTGAGGGTCCTTCGAACTCTCGAACTCGTTGTGGATTGGGAAGAAGAGGAGTTTGGTCGTCTAGAATGGAGAGACAAATAAAACTTCCTAGTTCTGGTGGTGCGAGAATCTTCGTCGGCTAGGGACGGAGATGCTCAGTTCGCGGCATAAGCGTGTGTTCCGTTTTTTACCCCAAGCCATTACATCACCTCCGCAGTTGGCGCGTTCCATTGCGGAACCACTATGGAATGTGGAATGGGTTGGAAAGTTTTTTCTTCTTCCATCGTTGCTTTGCTGGAATTGGTTCCAAAGGACATCAGCAGTAGTGACAATTTTGCAGTAGTATATAATCGATCGTTGGCTGCGCCCTTCTTTACAGGCTTTGCCGTGTGCCACAAAATACCTAATACAAAATAATAGCACCTACTGGTGCTATTTTGTGGCAGTATTTCTTCGCAATATTGTCTATCGCCTAGAATCTATTCCCTTTTTCATAGGTTATGAAATTCAGCTCAAGCTTTTGGTAGAATGATGAGCTCTGCAAAGGACAACAAAGGATTTTCTCATTAAATCTGCAGTTCCGAGGAATTGTAACATAAATTGTATTTTATCGCCTTGCCAAAGAAAAATATGTTGGGAATATACTTATAGGTACAGTAGAAATTAAAGACGACAAACGGATAAGTAAAGTAAACTGAAACACTGTTTAATATTATGTTTGATTTTCTCAATTGGAATTTTACTGAGCAAATAAGCTTAAACTCTTGTGGGAGCCAATTTGTTATTACGGTTAAGCATGTACAAAAGTTGGTTTACTGGATAGTTTACATAGTTTATGTGTTTTTCATTCATTCTTTTATCCTGAAGAATGTTCGTAATTCTCAAATTAAGTTCATTTATTTTATATTTCATTATACTTGCGTTACGTTTTGTTTGGGCTTATCGTAGGCAATTCTTTCTGAAGTTACTAATATTAAACCCTTCTGTGTTTATTTACCTTTTGCCGCCTTTTTTCGCTCCTGAACGCATCATCGTGGGAAAATCAGTGATCCTTCCTCGTTGCTTGGCGTACGGTTGCCACCGGACACGGAGATCATCAAGTACACCTCTTCCATCGTGGGGCCCAAAGTACCGGGCACGACCGGCCGTGGACGTAAGAAAACCATTTCGTTAGAAGACAATTCCATTTTTGCTCAAATGCATGGTTTAAGTGCAGCCAAGCGCCAGCGACTGGAACCGAACGAGTATGGGAGCGGCACCAGCGGCGGTGGCAGTGGAGGCTCACATCTCGGGACGGGCGGAACCGGTGGTGGATCCGGACTGCTTCCACCCGGCCTTTCGCACCATCATCATCAGCTCGGGAGCAATGGTGGCATCGGTGGGCTAGGGCCGGGAGCAACCGGCTCTGGGGGAGGATCGAACGATCGAATAGAGGTCATCAAACTGCCACCAACGATCACATCGAATGGGGTGTACAGTGCCGGAAAGGGCGCGGGTAAGTATTGAAAGCCGCGGACCATGCATAAGCTCCTTTGAAAGTTGTCTCAAATTGTCTTAAACGGTGTTTTGCTTGAAGATTATGTAGTAATATTATTTCTGTGTGTTTCATTCCTTATTGCATCCCTTTAGGTAAAGATACCATGGTCGATCATATGAACGAATGGTCGGGACTTAATCTCAGTGCGAAAGGGTCGGGTGGATCATCGTCGGCAGCAGCCACGATTGTGTCCTCGTTGACGGTAGCAGCTGGGATGAATAGCAGTGGCAGCAACAATCAATCTTCTGGCATGTTGGATCAAGATGATGCACCGTTGAATCTTTCAATGAAACCTTCGAAATCCTCCAACGAAGGAATGCGGAGCGATTCCACTCATTCTGCGTCGTCATCGTCACCCGCTATGTCCGGTGCCAGTGGCAACAGTTTGCAAAGCTTAAGCACAATCACTGCGGCACTCGGCGGAGGAACCGGTAATGCGAACGATTCTGCCCGATGTAAGTATTGTAACTGTACTGATGAGACTGTAAACTCTTAGGCAAATTGTAGCAAAGGGGAGTTATTCGCCCTACTGTTTAATTTATTGAAACTGAGAAAGGGAAATGTTTTAGCGATCATAAATGTGCAAGAACAAATCTCAAAAACCCCTACACTTTAGTTGCGGAACGAATGTCATGTACTGTGAACAATTTAATTAAGATTTTTAGCAAAAATATCGCCATAGAAGAAAAGTATTCTTCAGTTACTTTTGACTGCTTTCTTGCATTGTTTCAACACACTAGAACTTAACTTTCTCCGTACCTTTGTATCCTTTGTGACTCTATTTTTCCATTTTCTTCTCTCTTTGAACACATTGTCTCGAACTTCGAACTTAAAACAAAACTATGCGTAATTTCAAAAATCGAAAAATTAAAAAAAAAAATCTGTACAGCACGCCGAAAGTCCGAAAATAAGAACCGGCGTAATGCGGCGGCAGCAGCTGCGGCAGCGGCGGCCGCTGCTGCTGCTGCACTCGGTGCCGGTTCCCTGGGCCTGGACGGGAATGTCAACATGAGCCTGGCGTCGGCAGCAGCCGCGTACGCGGCGGCATCGCCAGTCTCGACCAGTACGGGCTTTTGCACCGGTACGAACAGCACCAGCACGCTAAACTCCCTGCTGATGGCATCGGTTGGGACCGGCTCCGGTACCAATACCATCACCACCACCTCCAACACAACTACCAGCGGCGGCAGCAGCAGTAGCGGCGGGTGCAGCAGTAGCGTCGCCGGCGGTGCTTCGTCCACGGCCACGGCTGCTGCTGTCAATGCCGCCAACCATCAGCTGATGGCGGCCCAGCTTGGCTTCAACAGTTCGCTGTCCGAGCTTTTGAAAATCTCCAATTACGAGGAGTACGATTATGCATCGCTCAGCGGATGTTAGTATTTTTACTCAATTTCATTTTCCCAGAAAAAAGCAAACAAATTTTCCCCCGCATTCACTTTCCTTCGCTGCTTTAGTAATGTACAAAAAAAACGCGACTTGTGTGAAGTTGGAAATCCTCTAAACTTAGCATTTCCACATATGATAGGAGTAACAATAGTAAAATTTCAAACGAAACCTCACTGGGCTTGAATGCGTTTGATGAACAAAATTTAAAAACAATTGTCGAGTACAGGACGCAAACAGCTGTATTATTGGCTGGCTTTTGCTGCTTACTTCCGATAGGAGCATAGAAGGGACGGCATGTTTGTAGAAATGAACACATAACAAACGAAAAAGAGAATTTTGCATGTGCAATCACACACGCGATGTTTTAAAAACGCGTGCGTAAGGTAGATCATGTTGATTATATCTTGAAGCTTCTGCTGTTAATATTCACACTGTCTGGCACGACATCTAGTTAGGCTTAAGCGGAAACATTACGACTTATATATGTACAACAGCAATCTCACGCGCTTGCACAATTGATCGCTTTATCTTAGATATAGAATGAAGTATGTGATGCGATATCGTACGCTGTAGATGTTGACATTAATGGACATTTTGTTTTCCCCTATTCTGTGAATGATGCAGCTCAATTCAAGGAAGGTCGTCCACGCAATTTGGGAAGAGGTGTCTCTAAACCGAAGAAGAATACCGTTGCCTCGCTGTTGGCGCAAAGCCGCGCAGTTGGATCGAAACCACTGACTGCGCAGCAACTTTTAACACAGGATGCAGAAATTGTAAGTAGAAACGATCTGGTTTTAAGTAATTGGGAATTGTTAACATTTTTTATAACTATTTTCTTATTAGGAAAAACTACGGCAAGCGATGCTGGAAGCAAGTCGGAATCAATCAATGGACAATAGCACATCAAACACCAACACCGACACCGAAAGCATCTCCGAGAGCGGCATGTCCGAATCGGAGGGCGAGGAGCACATTAATTTGAAGGATCTGCGCGTACCGCTGGAGAAAGGCTGGCGGCGAGAAACGGTAATACGCGGACTTACCAGAAATGGACACATTAAGGGAGACGTGTACTACTACCCACCGCAGAGCGTGAACAAGATGAAGGGCATGAATCAAATTCAGCTGGTACGTTTGCGAATTTTCATCTTTTAAGGTTGATTGTAATTCTATGTGCATTGTTCTTTTGTTCCGTTTTGCAGTATCTAGATCAGTTCAAGCCGAAGGATCTGAGCCGGGATAACTTTAGCTTCTCGGCAAAGGCCGTCGTTGGTACGTTTCTGCAACCTGCACCCCCACCATACGCAACGGACGGTGAGTTTATCAAGATGACTGACGTCGAGGTGAGCCGGCGGCTGGAGGAACTGAAAATGTTCACCCGGCATGCTGGTCTTGGTGTGGAGCAAAGGATCGAAATCGCTAAGCAGCAACAGGCACTTCGGGACGCTAAGAAATTGGCGAAGGAAGAAATGAATAAGAACAAGGAAAAGGTAATGTGTGGATTTTGGTTAGCAATGGCAAGAATTGAAATAAAAATTCGTTTCATTTTATTTCCTCAGGCTCGTCAGGCAAAGGAAGCAGAACGTAACGAACGTTTGGAACAACAGCGCAAAGAACGGGAACTGAAAAATCAACAGGCAATGGAGGTAAAGCTATAATATTCAAAAGAATCCAACATAGGAGATTCTAATCTACTCCGTTCTTATTTTTAGGCGAAGAAGAAGCGTGAAGAGGAACTAGCCCGACAAAAGGCGGAAGAAGCGGCACGAAAGGCACAGGTGTGTATAATTTTCCATTTGATGATTTGAATCTACAGCAACTAAGTGGACATTTGTAATGAAAGATATAATTTACATGGCGCGTACTTCAGTGAACAAACGTATTTTAATGTTTAATTTTTTGTTTCGTTTTTTTGCAAATCTTTACGGGGCCTATTCACACATGTCCGCTCGTATCTTATCGGTTTCGAATTGGGTTTCAAAAACCACATGTGCATGTCCTTCCGCTACGACAGGAAAAAGAACATAAACGACAACAGGCACTGCTGCAAAAGGAACAGGTACAGAGATCCCCTAATATCTCCAGTGTCTCCTCTTTTGTTACCGTTGTCGAAATTGTACCTCACCGTGTTACGCGTGCGTGTGTGTATGTGTCTGTGTATGCTTTCTTGTTGTCCTAGTCACACTGTCAATAGTACTAGGTTTAAAACGAATAGAATCACGACTACGCAATTAGTTGTCGATCTTCCTGTCGTCACCAATGAGTGCTTCATGTTCCTTCCAAACGCTCGTATGTGTCTCCTGTTTGTCTCCTACTTGTTCTGTATCATTGTGTGGTAAAAATAATTCCCCCCTTGTACACGATAAAGGTTTATGTTTTAACATTACTCCATTTGGTTATTATGTTATGTGTAATTTACCTATTTTTGTTGTATTCGATCAAGTTTCGTACAATTTTCATTCCCGCGTTCAACTAGTTTTCTAGTAGTGAACTTTAGAAATGTGTAAATAAGAAGTTGCACGTCCAGCTGAATAACGAGTAGAACAATCTCCCAATGCTTATAATTTCCACGCTCTATTTTGTTTTGGTAACATCTTTTGTGTTTTCTGTAACTTCGACCGTCAGAAAAGGATTAGCCGTGGTAGTTGATCAAACGTACTAACGGTTTCATATGTTCCTATAATTTCAGGAACTCGCCAAGCAGAAGGAGTTGATGTATGCAATGGAAATGGTAAGTAATCTAAAATGAAACTTCATCAGGAAACTAAGGCTTTAGAATCATTTATTTATTATGGTATCATATATGTTATAGGAACGAGAAAGACGAAGGCAACACATGGCTCTGATCAAACAACTAGAACTGCGTCGCAAATTTGAAGAAAAGGAAAAGAAGAAACATCAGGTAAATGATAGCAATACATTTGATTGTTTGGTCATTTTACTTAAACAGCCACGTTTTCTTCAATTCATAGGTAATTTTGGATAAGTTGATCCAGCGCGAAAAGAAACTGGTGATGAGAAAACGGGATACAAACATTCTAGCCGAATTGAGGTATGTATTATGGCGTGCTCTAGATGGTTTTGAACGAAAATTTGAATCTCTTATTCCGTTTCGTCTGTATTTTGCTTCAGAAAACCTCAAGAGGATTCGGAGATAGTAGATCAAACGGAGTTACCTGGCTTTTCACGAATTCCTGGACTGAAGCTGACTGGCACTGGGTACGCCGATCTGCTAATGGTGTTTGAATTTTTGCACAACTTTGGCGAAACTCTTGGTTTTGGTAAGTAGGCCGTTTGGAACCGTATTGGAAAGTGTTTATAACCTAGCTGAATCGATTTTATTATCTTCTCTGTAGATATGGAGTCACTGCCAAACTTGCAGTCGTTGCATCTTGCACTCACCTCGGAGAATGCGATCGATGCCGAGGAGGAATTGTTGTCCGTGATGACACATCTACTCGTCTGTGCAATAGAAGATCCTGGCATCCCCAATCCGGGCCGTCATACGACACTGCTCGGCCAAACGCTTCGTCAGGCCGATATCACGCACACAAACGTGTCGGAAATATTGCGCATTTATCTGTACGCGGTAGCAACGGGGGAGGTGAAGTTGCAGTCCGGTATCAATCTTGAGCGTGACCGTGACGCACCGTCCAAACATCATCTAGTCAATGACGAGGATTTCAAGATGTGTAGTACGAAAAACTCACAGTTTTACGAGCTGCTGGCCGAAAACGCGCGCTACAAGCTGTCTGAGCTGTTGAAGGACAAACCTTTCGTCGCACTCAATCCGACCACGAAGACGGAAATCCTTGCCATGCTCTGCAACGATCTGCTAATGAATAAGGCAGTGTGCAAGCAGATCGATAGCAGTCTGGAGGCCCAAGCGCAGCTGAAAAAGGAACGGTACCTGTTGGACAACAAAATCCGAAAGTACAAGATGTTGGTAGCGCGCAAGCAACGACTGGAGCAGTATGAAAAGGCTCAACAGGCGGCGCTGGAAAAATCACTTTCAATGAAAGCGGCTGAAGAGGCGAAACGAGCGGAAGAGGCAGCTGCGATGGCAGCAGCGGCCGCAGCTGCTGCAGCTTCGGCTGCATCGGAAGTGATCACGATTCCAGAGGATGGAATCTCACCAACGGAGACTGAGACGAAGCACTCTGGCGCTGATGGTGCACCAGGAGACGGCGCATGTGAAGTGGTTGAGAATGGTACAGCTAAGGAAACGGTTCCCTGCTCAGATGGGGAAGGATTAAATTCCGTTCCACCATCCGAAGCAGTTTGCCAGCCGGGAGAATTAGAGGAAGGGGAAATCGTGAACAAGAAAGATATCGGTGCGGAAGGACATAAGACTGACGATGAGGATGATGACGATGATAACGATGTTGTGGAAATCGTTCCAATGCCCGTCACTTGCACAGTAACGGAGGATTCCTGTCCAAACACTATTCCACCGTCGGCTGACGGGGATGAAGATGGAAGTGGACTAGCTAAATCAGACCCTCCGGCAGCTATACCGGATCCGGGTGAACCAATGGATACGTCGTCGGTGGGACTGAATCAAGTGCCAAGTTCACACGATCAAAATCACACTGAAGCTATGAATGGCATTGAACCGAGTGCGTCTGTTGGTGGTGAGGGCTGTACAAATCGCGTCGAAGGGAACGGTCCGAACGCACAACATGCGTTAGCGATGACCGACGAACATCACGCACCCCCATCCACTCCTCCACCTCCACCACCGCCACCACCACCATCCCATCCAGTTGTGCACCCTGTTTTACAGCACAACAAGGCGATGATGCAGCTAGAACCTGGAGAAATACCTCCACCCGGTATGGACTTATCGGCCCTGGGCACACGTGCCGACATACCAACAATTTCTGTTTCTTCGACGCCAGAAGAAAGTCCTGTCAAAGCAGGAGATGTTGGTGTTGAAACGCCCAACGGAGGAGTATTTAACATGCCTGGAAAACCTGTAGGCGTTGCCACAGAGATGACAAATGGTGAGCAGCAGCCACAACAACAACCCCCACAAGTGCATCAGAATCAAACGAATAGCTCTGCAACAGAGTTAGATTTATTATCTAAATCAATCATCAACGATCATGCCACCTGCGGTGATCGTACGGACGAGGACAACAGTGATCTGGAGAGCGAAGGTACGCAGCTAGAGGAAGACGAGGATGCACATTTGACGGCAGAGGAAGCACAGCGAAAATATGACAAGATTCTGGAAACGTCCTTCCAAAACAAGCAACAGCTAGAGAACGCCCTGAATCAACTGAGGGTGAAATGTTTTGGTCAGGACCGGTACTGGCGCCGCTACTGGAATCTGGGTAAATGTGGTGGCATTTATGTGGAAGCAATGGAATCTACCCAACCCGAGATGTATCGGTATGAAAACGCACTTGAGGAAGTGCAGAGCCGTCCGGATTATGTACCGAAGTACGCGCCAGCTATCAAACCCGAAAGTGTCGTTAAGCCCGATCCATCGGTGGATGTAAGCTGTAAGAAAGAAGAGGGTGAAGTTGATGTGGCTCAAGCAGAGGGTGGTATCGCACAGGACATGAAACAAGAGCCAGAAGGTCCAGCGGATGCGGCGGCGGACCGCAAGCGTAAGCGATGTTCATCGGTGTCACTGAAAAAGATGAAGAAAAAGAAAAAGAAACAACGAACCACCTCCGAAGGTGGCGGATCGTTTGGTCCTGGTGGTGTAGCGAGTGGCTTTAATGATGGTGCCGAGGATGAGGATGACGGCGACGATGAAGATGACGGTGGGGCTGACGATGAGGATGATTGCTCGCGAACAAGCTTTGACAATGGGCCAGCGCTGGAAGACGGGCGCACCGCGGATTCACAATCGGATGATTGCAAAATTATCGACGAACCGGAAGTGGTGCTGAAGGAAAGCGTTACCGGTGGTAATATGCCGTCCGCTCACCGGGAAGGCGATGATCATATCAGAGATTCGAGCGAGAGAAATAATTGTTCAAACGGCAATACAGAGTCTATGAACGACCAAGAGGTTGATCAGCATTTGCGAAAGAATGAACATAACGAACATGACGCACAGCAGGAGAATCATAAATCAGCGGATGAGGGTCAAACGCAAGAAGCTTCGAGTCAAAACGCGGGTGCTGTGCCACCGAAGAAATCTGATGATCAGCTGATGGATATTGAAGATTCAATTCCGACGGCGATCCTCGTGCAGAAGGGCAATGATCACGATGAAACGAAAACGGTTGAAGTGAATAATCAGATTGGTGGGGTGAATGTGTCACCACACCAGCCTTCGTCGGCGACCGCTGCACCAACGGCGACCCACGAAGATGATGATGATTTGACGATGGTGCAAGACGAAACGCCCACGATCACTATCCCCGACGATGACACGGAGAGTGGCGATCGAATGACGGCGACACACGAAGCCGTTGAACATGGTGGCAGGACAGAGCACGATAAAGGATCGACGATGATCGATAGCATGAACTGTGATATGAAGCCAAAATTGATGGAAAATGGAGTGGAGCTACGGGATCCGGGTGAGCTGGTTGAGTGTCAGCTGCAGGAGGTAGACGATGATGAGGAGATAATCACCGCCGGTCGTGGAAATAACGCAAGAGCTGGTGACGGTGTGAGCGATTGCAAACCAACGATTGCTGTTGGCGATAATGGTGGTGTAGATCGTAAGCCGAAGACGACCACCTCAGTAATCTCGTACGGAAGCGATGTTGAAATGATCGAGATAAAGGAGGAGGATAGCAGTTGTGTTCCGCGTGCTCCGATAACACCTGGCAGCTATTTATATCTGCGCAATACAGACACCAAGCAGGAGAAGGAGTTTAGCGATCAGCTACTCAACCGTTGGTTCTCGATCGTCGATAAGGAACTGCCGCTGTCGAGTACGGAGTGTTCGCTGCCAACAATCAACGGAAACACGCCTGCTTCCTTGGCCCGCCAAATTTTCACCAACATCACCTGCCGGGAGATTTGCCAAATTCAGGGCAATCGCTGGGACATCGGGAACAACATCCAGTTTTTCAGTGTACCGCTGGAGAAGGGTGTAGAGATTCATTTCCCAAACGAGTCGATTCTGTCAATGTCTGGGTTGGACGATGATGAGATCAACGAGGTGATCGCAAAGAAGAGTCGCCCGGAACCGCTGCAGCTGTCCGACATGAAGCCGGCTTTCAAGCGCGAAACGATCGAGTACTCGTACAGCCACCATCACCCGAACCAGATCCGTTTGCGGGCGGAAATGCTCGCGGAGGAGACGGCAGACCCGGAAGAGTACGGTAACTTTTCGCTGCCGGCGTACATGACGCTTACGCTGTCGAATTTGACCGCGTACGTACAGTGCGATCAGTTCCAGCCACTGCAGATGACGCCGGAAGAGGAGAAGCAGCTGGAGGACGTGAAGTTGCACGGAGCTCCACAGAAAACCGAACCACTGGTTGTGCCCCGCGAGTTCCGCTATGGCTGGTGGAAGATCAACGACATCGAGGAGCTCAATGAGCTGATCAAAGCGCTGAATCCTCGCGGCGTACGGGAGCGTCTGTTGCGGCAGAGTCTGCTAGAATCGTTGGCGGAAAGCGTGAATCTCACTACGCCCCACCACGTGTCACATCCGAGAGCGGCCCCACCACCGAACGGTTATATCGAGCCGGAAGCTTGGAACGCCTGGAACCCGTCCATCGCCCGGCGTGTGGAGGTGGCGCTGCTCGATCAGATCGAAGCGATGGAGGACAAGGTGGCGAGCGCATCGATGCAGGTGAAGGGTTGGCAGATGCCCCAGCGTGAAGGTGACAGCGAGAATGGTGTGGTGGAGGACGTAACGATCGAGATGCTGCGGGAACGTATCCTAGGTCTCGAAGCGGCCATTGAACGACGCTACCTCAAACCACCGCTGGGAATCAAGTGAGTATGATCTGGAGAGCGACAGGGTAGGGATGGGGGGGGAGGGTGGAGGGGAGGCATTAAGAGGGAAGAAAGGCGGGTTGCTTTCTGGTTGATTTGTCGGTTGATTGTAATACCTCGTGGTTTCGTTCCTTTGGGTCTCCCATCCACAGCACCACCGAGGCGCAAATGGCGGTCATTGCGCAACAGGAGGCGCACCACAATCAGAACAATTCAAACGTTTCGAATCTGTCCAACTGCTCAAACAGTTCCGCCGAGGATGAGAATCTCCCGAAAGGTATTGTTTCGTACGATGAAGAGTTTTGCAAAGGGAAGAACCGCTAGCTAATCCTTTTTTCTAACTTTACGTAGGTCTGCTGTCATGGCGCGACGCAGTAGAACGTTCCGTCACTACCGCACAACTATCGATGGCACTGTACGTGTTGGAATCGTGCGTCGCCTGGGACAAAAGCATCATGAAAGCGGTACGTGTAGTGTGTTTTATTTGTCGATTACACTTCCAGTATCCTTCCTTTAGAGGATGGCATTTCCGTGTGTGTGTTTAATGTTGTGCACCATCCTAAAAAGTACACGTTTGTGTGTGTTATTCTCGGTGTGTATCGAAGGCGGAGGTCAAACCTCGACACTTTCTGTTGTACTATGTGCTAAAAAAATGTACATCCCTGTCTGACTGTTTCATTGGGATAATGTTTGTACTGTTGGTAGAGAGTGAACTATACGCACCTGGATAACGCACATGTACGTTACGTTATCGATCCCCAACTCATATGGGTACTGGAGTATGGGGTTTCAATAGCAATCTACTAGCAGTATATACTTTGGCCGTCGTTGTTGCCGTCGTCGTCGTCGTCGTCGTCGTCATTGTCGTCGTTTTCATCGCCGTTTTTCCTCCAGAACAGGACGATCTACTTACTTCTCAACATATGCCGCTTAGCCATTTGTCATTTTCTCAGATTTAAATCGTGTGTTGCATGATATTTTGTCTGTTGCTAGTGCTGTGTGATGTTTTGCTTTTTGCATATTTTTAGCTTTGTTTCCGTCTGTTAATGCTATTTGTAAGCACCTGTTTTGCGTATCTGATGGCATGATTTAGCGGTTGAATTCTAGCTTTGTTTGAACGTGATCTGTTTTAGTCGGTGTTTTGTAAATGTTTTGTTGTGTACTTTGTTTTTCTTGGTTTTGTCGTAATCGTGAATGAATGTTTTCATTTTGCTAACTTTTTTCGGTTGGCAGATTTCGCTTTTGATACTGATTGCTGTTTTTCTTTCTTTATCATTTTCTTTCTTTTTTCATTCTGATGAAAATTATGAAATGTTCTCTCTATTGGTGTTGTATCCTATTTGTATGCGGTTGTGCCGTATGCGCGCGCACTGATTGATGTTGTTTATTGAATGTTTGCGCTCTCTTGCTATTAAATCGGGTTTATTTTGCTGGGAATGTGAAATGTATTTATTCCATTCTCTGTTGTGCGAAAAAAAACGTAATTTCTGTTTGTTGGAACGATTACGATTGAACACCGACGTTTTATTGGTAAATGCTACGCTTTATGTCGCATGATGATGATGTGCGGTTTAGCAATGCACAAAAGGGGGAAAGAATGGAAACAAAAAGGCAGGCAACAAGTCGAGCAAAAAGAAGAACGGTGCAGTCGCGAACGCAAACCAGCACGATTCGCCGGCCAGTAAGAAGGGCACTGCTTCTAATAACAATACTACCACTACTAACATCTCGGGATCTATCTGGGAATCGTCAACGGTAGCGGCGGCGGCGGCGGCGGCAACAGGGACTGCGACGATGAACATCGGCAACAGCACGGCCAATGGCAAATCGAAGAAGAAAACTCTCTCGAAATCCAAATTGTCTTCCCTTCTATTGCAGAATTGTCAGTTCTGTCAATCGGGAGAATCCGAGGATAAGCTGCTACTGTGCGACGGTTGCGATCGTGGCTATCACACCTACTGCTTCAAGCCACGCATGGACAAAATTCCGGACGGCGATTGGTAAGTATTGTTGAAACGGTTTCCCCGACCGTTGGAAATGAATTCTAATCGCTGTCTTTCTTTTGTTTGCTTTAGGTATTGTTTCGAATGTAAAAACAAAGCTACTGGTGATAGAAAGTGTATTGTTTGTGGAGGATTGCGGCCACCACCATTAGGCAAAATGGTTTACTGTGAGTTGTGCCCACGGGCCTATCACCAGGACTGTTACATACCGCCAATGCTGAAGGTACGTTGTAATGCTCGTTACTCGTGGACAAGCTTATCTTAATATCCACAATTTTTTCGATTTCCAGTACCCCCGTGGTAAATGGTACTGCCAGAACTGTGTCGCTAAGGCGCCGCCAAAGAAGAAACCGCAGCGTAAACCGAAGGAACGTACCACCAACAACAGCTCCCAGTCGCTGCTGAACAGTTCGCTAAATAGCTCGCAGAACCAGTCGTTGAACTCGTCCCACGAGGATATCGCAACGACCCCGTTAAGGTAGCTATTGTTGTTGTACCTAACCGTGCATAGCGGCACACTCACACGATTACACACTCTCTTTCACGCTAAACAAAAATCATCATTTCACTTTTCGATTAACCACAGTTGATCAGAGACACACGTTTGAAACATATAGCGCAAAGGCTTCTCTCTTTATGATTTGCTCACCAACACCTGTGTTGTCCTACACACACACACCCTACTGTTCTATCTGGTTTTATGGGTTTTGATGTTAACCACTTGCCACACGCAATGCTTTCGCTTTCGCTGTGTCCCAACGGGACGCCCTAACACACATGATCGTTGTCGTAAAGATGAGAACAATTTAGAAGATATTAAAGAGAACCCAATTAATACAGTCCAGCACATTCAATAGCGTCCACGAGTCATGAAGAATCGTCGGCGCCACAACATCTACAGCCACCGCATAACAGTACCAATGTCGGTCACATGCCGGGTGTGGTACCGGCCACGGCAACTACCGCATCAACATCGGCTTATCAACATCATCAACAGCAGCAAATGCAACAACCACAACAGCAGTACGCGGCACAGAGCGGCCTGGGTGTCGCTACGGCCGAGGAGAATAATTATGCCATGTGTCATCCTCCTGTACCCAATGACACCATGACGGCGGTGTACGGTCAACCACAGCAGCAATACTATCAGCAATTTTATCAACCTTCATCTTCGGTTGCGCCGTCCTCGGTTCCACCAGTGCAACAGCCATACTATCCAACTCCAACCGAAAGTAGTACACCTGCCAGCAGTGCACAGGAAGAAGAACAATCGAGTTTTGTTGCCGCGGGTGAATCATCTCAAATGATGTCCGCTGAAAGCTACTCCAATACACAAGACTCCTCGCATGAGCAGAACGAACTGTCTGCGGAATCGGTCGAACCATCACCAACGAAACAGATTGAATCTGCAGGATCACCGACTGCCGGGTGTAGCAGCAGTAGCGGCGTGGGTGAATTCTACTCACCCTCTAGCAATGCAATGAATGCGTGCTCCTCGGCCAGTTACCTGGACAGCGAACGTGCACTGCCAGTAGGAAACGATGGAGATGGGAGCTGTGGTGGTGACTCGTCGGAAGAGTACCAACCCCGACCGTCCCCAGTTAAAGAATCGTTAAGTATGGCCAGCTGTAGCAGCAGCAACAGCAGCACTAGCGATCACCAGCGAAAGGAGCGCTCGAAGGAGCGTGACGAAGCGAAGGAACGCGCCAAACAGGAAAAGAAGGCGACGAAAAGGCTGCTGAAAGAGTTGGCCGTTTGCAAAACCATCCTGGAGGAAATGGAGGTATGGATTATGAGTTTGTTAGCGCTTGATAGATCGATTCAATCGTACATGTATTTATATTTTTCTTTCCCAATCACACAGCTTCACGAAGATTCGTGGCCATTTTTGTTGCCGGTAAACACGAAACAGTTTCCGACATATCGTAAGGTCATCAAAAGTCCGATGGATCTTTCGACGATTAAGAAACGCCTCCAGGATTTAGTGTAAGTGAACGATAGCTCATTTATTGTCGGTTGGAATTAACACTCATCTTCAATGTCTCTGTTTCGTGTACAGGTATAAATCGCGCGAAGACTTTATTGCAGACGTGCGGCAAATATTCGACAACTGTGAAGTTTTCAATGAAGATGACTCACCTGTTGGTATTGCTGGGCACGGTATGCGCAAGTTCTTCGAGCAACGATGGGCTGATTTGACGGACAAGCACTCTTGATACCATCAGCTTCACCAATCGCATCCTCCTAGCCGTGGTGTTCCTGAGAAGGAAGGGGACGTGGACACAAACCCATCGGAAGATTCTGATCCTTTTCTAACGCCTGCTCTACCACCACCACCACCATCTTCACCACCGCCATCACAACAATCGCTAACCTGTACATCTTCGACATCATCGCTACTGCCAACCACAACACAGTATTGGATGGAACAAGGTGATAGTAGCGGTGAGGAGCAGCGATCTTTAGAAAAGAACGTGGATAGCTTTGAACCCCTCTCCGATGCGGACTGTAAGGAAGCAAGTGCGAACGAACAGGCGTAGTTCGTTTGTAGCTACGGTAACTTATTGAAAGCGCCACTAAAAATTCACAACAAGGTATCACACGCGTTTATTTACATAACCCCAGAGAGAACCAGAGAAATAAGACTGTGTCCGCCGCAGCGTTCTGGCATGCGATGGAAATCTTGCATGGCCGGGCTTCGGGAGGACAGCGGCAGTTAAAAACACTCACTGTGTGAAGATATTAGCGTGATTTGGAACACATCGAACAACTGATCCCCCGCACACATACAGACAGACGCAGAGGGTTTACTTCTACATCACAAAACATCGATAAGGCCATCGTAATAGACTCATAGGTTTCTAGTTTTTTTCTTTGAGAATCAGTAAGATACTAGTATCAGAGAGACACGGTCGATTTGGTTTTTGTAACGAACCAGTTTTAAGTTGCGTTCAAATGCCGCCCAACTACTACCCAATTGTACATAGTAGGACATTACAGTAGATTGTTAGATTTTCTCCCCCGCGTTTCTCTGTTGGTTTTATGGTATGACGTGACACAAAGTGGTTGAAACGAAAGAAGTAGGATTATGTTAAGGCAAAACAAGATTTCTTTTTTTATATACGTGTTTTAAGCGGCAGCTGGGTTTCTGTTTCTCTTCAATGCGCTCCGATAGGGCATATATAGAAGGGGTTGAGAAACGTGGAAGAATTTACACAGCTGTGGAAGCATTGGAGCGAGGAATAGTTTCGGCTCCTGCAAAAGGAACGAAACTTACAGAGCGCAAATTGAAATATGTATTTAAATGAGGAGATGAAACAAACAATAGGCATTAGAAGAAGAAAGAGTAAAAAATACATACACAAAAAATCGTATTATTATTAATTTTAATCATTACAGGACGCCATCGTTATAGAGCGAGCGAATGTTGGTTTTTGGCAGCCAATTGTTTGTGTGTAAGATGCGTATGGCCACCGGAGCTCATTAAAATTATTTTCGTTTACTCATTTGAAGGAGTAAAATGATGAATTGGTAGAAGTATTAATTTTTATTTAAGTTTTACCGTCAAACAAACTGATAGGAAATAGTATGCGATATGTATAGGGGATCTGTAAGATGTGATGGATGCTAGACGATCTTTCCGTCGTTCTACTCCCCCGGAAAAGTGCACGATACTAATGAACGCGTGTTAGCACGTTATTAAACAAATTGGAATATTTCTTGTACTATTCCATCCTTGTGGATGGTGAGTATGAAGCTGATGTATTTATTGAACCCATTGTCGAACGAGACTAAAACAGCTGTATGATTAAGGGGATAGATTGTGTGGTTGTGTTGGGAACCGACTGAAGGTAAAGGATAAATGGAATTTCTCTCCTCAAGCAACCATCAAGGGAAATGAGCAAACTTTCCAACAGAGTGCACCCGGCCAGAAAACAGAAAAAAACAAGTATTTTTTACACATTTACAGGCAAGTGATCGGGAAAACTAATTTCAACCGACACGATTGGGTTTAGTAGGTAAACAGAGAACAGCAACGTGTTTTTATTCGGTCTTACACGTATAAATAAATATATACTTTTATGTTCAACACAGTTCCTCAGGAAATGGACAGAAATAGCGAGATACAGTAAAGATAGGTATGGGAATGTGTGCTTATAAATGGGAGGACAGAGGAACCAGTATTTCTTTTAAACGTATTATTTGCGTTTGTCTGCACAATTCAACAAGGGTAGTAGGAGAATGCTTTCCTGGTTTGATGTATGGCAATAGAAAAAAGAGAGTATAAAACAGATATAAGATAGACAAAACGGAATGAAAGATTGCGAAATATTCACTAAACAGTCGCAGGAGTCAACAACAATTGGTCAATGTATTCAAAAATGTGTTGAATAAGTGATAGGAGGAAAGAAGATGTGAATAAATTGGTAAACTTATGTAGTGGAACAAATAGACAAGTAAACCACAAACGTAAGAAAATGAAACAAACAAAAAACATTAAAACAGACACAAAGCATTTAGCAAGGCGCGTCAATAGTTGACGGATTGAAACTCGAAGCAACATAGGTACTTTAGAATGCCATCCTTCCGGTAAACGGGATCACGGAAAACAAATAAAGAAACGAATTACGTTTGGAAGTGTTTGCGGCAGAAGCAGCACCACCATTTTGAAGCGGCACAAGCGTCCTTACGTTATGCGAAACGAGAAAGAAACGTAACGCAGCAAAGCAGAGCAAAGAAAGAGGGATAGAGAGAAAGGGCAAAACGATCCCCATTATGTATCGTTCTTAACGCTGCCAACTCACCTTGGCATTAGCGCAGCACTCGATGTACTGATAGTAGTGGTTATAATATTGCTGCTGTTGCCGATGACGATGATGATGATAATGTAGAACTTTTTTGTAGAAAGTGTGCTGCTTGTATTGTACTATAGACGAAGAGGGCGAAATGATGTGGAGATAGAATTGTATAAAAAAAACTGAAACTACACACCGAGACGATCTTAATATTACTTTCCGTTGGTAGAATATATAAAGTACTGTTTGCTTTTAACATTTATCGATTGTCTTTCTATTTTTATTTCTCGTGATTGAAAGTATTGGAAAGTTAACACACCGTAGCTCTCTGGATGTTCCGGTTATTTATGTTTTGCTCATCATTGCCGATCACAATTGCAGATAAATTCTTTTTTTTTCGATTTATTTTTCCAACGTGTATTTGATAAAATTGTTATGCTTTTGCCGAACCGCAGAGGGAAAACAAATAGCTGTACGTGTTAGAACGATACGAGGTCCGTGTGTATTCCGTTTGTTCCCCTGCTGGTGTCATAGTGATTGTACATAGCGAAACGACTAAGTATTAACTAGGCAGCGAGACTTTAGGCGCAATGAGGACGGAAAAAGCGAAAAAGAAAAAAACAGAGAGTGGAAGGATACTAAGAAAACGTAAAAAAAGGAACACAAATTAAACAAAACAAGCATACTTTCGACTAACGAACGATAAGCACTACAGTTAAGGTATATGATATTGAAGAATAAATGATAAATTAGTGAAAAACTGATGGAAAATGAAAACAATTTACAAGCGTTGTATTTTTGCACATTATTAATCCATACAAAATTTACACGTTTTGCAGTGTATGAAATGGTCAAAACAAACGAAAATCGCTGAAGCGTTCCCAGTTTTCCTGCAAACGCTTCGTTTTGTGAAACATTTCGTTGAAATGTTTCAATGAAAATTTTGCAATTGAGAAGGGCGTTACGAAGCGTTAGACTCGTTACCATCGTGCATGTTTTCAGGCGTAACAGTTTTTATTTATATCAAACAGATTTTTGTTTCTAGCCTTCGTAGGTGACTAGAATTGACTATCTGTAAAGCGTGCAGGAGAGATTAATTTGTATTCTCTATTTCTTATATGTCGTTTTTTAAATATTAGTTTTGAACAAAATAAATAAAAACATTCATTATTTCTTCTTTTTCAGTATTACCGTGTAAGAAAGCTTCCTATCATCGATACCCAGGAGATATCGTGCTTCATCTACCATATGGCAGCCGAATGAGGGTAAGCATAACCATGGACATGAAAGTATTTCGATTGTTCATCTCATCATTTGATTACAGGCGACACTCGTTAACCACAATTGATGTCCTTAGGAAGGGTTTATAATGACCAACCAAGCATGGCAATTATCCTATCGTTAGATTGAACCGAAAAAAATGTTACACCGACCGGGACAGGACAAAAAACGGAGAATAAATATTTGCACGTAACTAAGCGAGCAGCTCGGGATCGTGTAAGTACACAAAAACATGCAACCACAAAACCACGACACGTACATTCAAGTACAATTATTTTGCGAAAGATCACATGTTTTTCTACTCGCTTTTTGTTCTTATAAGATAAAATGTGTAGTGACAATTAAAACAAACAGTTTTTGCTTCAGTTCGTTGATTTTCTATCCCCTTCGATTAAGATCCATCTATATGCCATCAAATCCAATTAGTGAAGATGAGTTAAATATCTCGCCACCATAAAAAAAAAACAAACCATAGGATAACAAGCGACTTCCAGCAGACAACTGTTCTCCAGCAGGTGGGCTACCGTAGGAAATTTTAAATCGTCCTGAATGGGTTGATGGGTTGAGAAATTTCCCACTAATTGGTTACCGATCGTGCGGTATCACATTTTGGGATGCTTTAGAAATCCGCGTGCCATGGGGCGATTCATTACGAGGTGCACTAATAGGAAAATTAGTTAGCGATAAAATTGGATACTTAACTGAGGAACTGAAGAAAATTAATGATGGCGACGGGAAAGGTAATATAGATAGCCTAGCCGTGAAATATGAAAAACATATTTCCGTCGCTCGTCCTGCAGCTAATTGGGCATCGTAAAGCATGCGTTTATTATTTATTCCAGCGGGAGACTAGTAATGGTTTCCCACTTTACGGGCCTTTCCCCCCGAAAGATGTAGTCGATCGATGAAAAATGTATATATTGGAGCTTAAAGCACGATCGCACGATGTTTTTTTCGATGTGGGAAGAAAGCAAGATAGAAACTCAAAAAATGAGAACCCCCGAAACGGATCAATAAATATCCCAACTGAGCGCAAGCAGCGATAATGACATCCGATCGGTGTTCGATTGGACTGTGGGACTAACGTTTTTTTTGTGTTCGTTGATACCAAAATGTCCATTCTATTTACGTCCGATCAGGTTAGGAAATGGAAAAAGCAAAGCAAAAGTAAAATGGACACTCTATTGTGTGCCGTCCGTCCGTCGCGATCCGCCCTTTTTCCCAGATTAGAGGGTTTCTCTTTCTGATTGTCTCCCGAAGGGTCAGTTACACGGGGCAATGTCGTAATGAACATCTAAAGATCGCGCACGGGCAACTTTCATGGGATTGGAGATGTTTTTTTTCGCTTCAAATAGCTTCACCACTAAAAGAATGACCCTTTTCGAGGGCAACGATTGCATTACGCGCTTTGGGATCGGATAACAATCACCGTAAGGGCCCTATCATCATCATCATCATCTTTGGGTCGGGGCCGTCGTGAGATTGGACGACATTTCCTGTCGATGGGAGCCCTTTTGTTCCCAGCCATTATTCCACCTGTGGCGGTATCAAGGCTTTTAATGTTTGGGTAATGATTACATTTTTCGGGCTATGGTAACGAGGACTGTGAGACGGATGTTTGTTAACATCCGATCGCTAGAAAGTCACGATGACGATCCAAGAAGAAAATACAAAGCGTTACACTATTTTGTTTCGCTATTCATGTTCAATTCTTACTGGAATTCTTTTCGACCGATTTACTTGTAAAACAACATGGAGGTATTTCTGTTGGCTACACACCATTGGCCTCATGTGGATTCTGTTGGGTATTTATTTTTTGCAAATAGTACGCAAAAAGCAAAAAAAACCGCACCGTTAAAGGAAAATTAAAGGTTGAACTGTATGTCAGAATGAATGCCTTCTTCATTCCTGTCGTGCGGTGCAGTGTGAATTCTGTCCGTCTGGTTCCGAAACAGAAACCCGTTTGCTTTCACTTCCATTCCCGACCAGAGCACAAGGTATCGAGTTCTTGGGCATCCCTTCATTCGCTGCCACCCGCTTTTGGGGTGCGGTTGAACCGATCTAGCTCTAGTTCCTGTACTGATTGAGTTTTCGGATCGGAGCGTGCGATAAACGCACCCATTTGACAGGAATCTGCCATATTTTCCTTCACGTATGGACGTAAGGGTGCAACACAGACATGTGTGCAGGTTGTGGTTTTTGCCCATTGCCGATCGGTACGAAGCAGCTGCCAGCACAAGAAGGCCACATCATGTGCTGGCTAGCTGGAAGCCAAAAAAAAAAAAAAAAAAAAAAAAACAAGAAAAAATCACCGTCAACCGTCGAAGTGAAAACGAAAGACATCATCAATTGACGGGCAAGCGACGAACCCGATTCACGTTCGCTAATTTTTCTCTATGTGCTTTTTTGAATATGGTCCGTCTGCAGTGACAAAAAAGGGAATCGGTAGACAATTGCCTCTCGCTCCACAAACCCCCCGGTATATTTCTGATCTATCTCTCTGGGCGATCACAATTTTCCATAGCGTGGCGCAGATCCGGCGCGACCAGCTTGATTAATTGAGTCTATTACGGGGCCGTTCGAAGGGGTGCGTGGGGACCGTGCGTGCGGTTTTTGGTGCTTGCAGCCGATAAAAACACCATAACAACCTAATCATACGTACCACGGCATCGGGTCGGGTCCACGATCGTGATCGGTACTGTCGCACTGTTGCGAACAAACGGGAAGCGCGTGCCAACGGTTGTACGGGCTGCAGTGCGCTGCAAAATCGTGCGGAATCCGTTTCGATAAGGAGCTCTGCACCGGATCGGTTCGCAACACACGGACCACCGTACCATATTCGGTACGGCGTACGCGGCACCTTGGGCATCTCGGTACATCGCAATGCGTGCGGCCGAGAGACGCCGAGAGTGGCCAAGTCATTTGATAATGAGCTGCGGTACGATAGTGATCACACATATCGGGGCAGTTTCGCTTTATGGTGTTGCTGATGATGATATTTTTAACAAATGATGATGATCATCAGCGATCTGCAGTGAACTGACATGGGGTGGTGGGCGGGTAACAGAGGCGGAAAAATGTGAAATTTGTAGCATGATTTCATATCATTACATCCACATCGTTTATCGGGTTGCGTTACCATATTGATATATTAATTAGGCTTATTATTGTGTGTGTGGAAAGTTGGAATGAAGTTTTTCGATGCACGGCAGCACGTTCTTTTGCTCTTGATGAAAAGATGAAAAGAAAGAAAAAGGGAAGAGAAGGAAATAAATAAATTTGTGATACTGAATATTCCGTATGATAATAATTATTTTGTTTCTTTACCATAAAAAATAAACAGTTTTAACAAAAAGCGCTTATAACATGATTGACGAACGAACACAAGCACTATTTACGCCATGTGAGGTGTTTTGTACTATGGTTTAATATTTTTCACACACTTAAATTTAAGATCGATGATTCCGAGTTTCCGAGTTTCATAACTTCTGCTTGAGATTAGATATTGGGTTCTCAAGCAAGATATTCTAATGACATGGAAAACATTATCAGAACTTCAAGATATTTAATTTTGCATGCCGATACGACGCTTGATCGAATCAAATTCTCAATAACAAGCCTTCTTATGTCCTTAGCGAAACCAAATTAGTTCACTAATCAGAATTTCAAATTAGCGGTGGGAAAATATGAAAGAATCTGGTGAAATGGTGTCGTTTGACATTTGGAGTGAAAGGCAGTTTTTTTTAATGTAGATCTTCAGTTTCTAAATTCCGTTCGTTCAGTTTCTAAATTTCGTTCATAAGCTTCTGATGAAGAATGTTAATCAGGAGATTGAGAATGAAGAATCTTCATAGGTTCTGATGAACGATTGCTCAAACAATTGTTTCTATGAAAGATCACTCTGAAAATCATCCAGGAGTTCCTGAGAATGAACGCTCTGAATATCGTTCCCAAATGAGATCGCATCAAGAATCATTTATGTTTTCCTAAGAACGATCAAACCAAACATCGTTCTTACGAACGATCGCTCCAAAAGTTTAATCACTTTGTCCAACACTGTTTCAAAATGTTGTAGTTTGTAGACATTTTATGATCAAAATCCAGATGTTTTCCATCGATAGACCGGTAAAATCGCTGTTTTGGGTCTTTTGAAATTATAATTACCCAGGAGAATATGACCGCTTGAAGGAAGTTTCGGTTCAGAATTCGACCAAACATGTCGATTCGAGATGTCATTAAAAAGTCCAAAATGTAAGCCGTTCTCTTCAGACAAACATGATAAATACTACTCCCAAATAACCGAATTTGAACCAAATTCAGTTTTTCGGAGTTACTATGGTAATGGACCATAATGGAATATAACGGAAATTGTAGAAACTTTAGGAAAAATAACTGGAAAAATCGATCGATTGTTGTTGTTTTTAAATTCTTATTTTTATGTTAATCGAAAAAAGAAGTGATTCAAGCCAGGTATATTTTTTTGCGCATGTCCCTATGTAGCCTGTATCGAAACGATGTAAAACATTCTTGCAAATCAATTTTTGTCCATTACAATGTTAAGCGCC
>KB664255.1:6430068-6446707 GCA_000349025.1 Anopheles minimus | reverse complement strand
ATGGACCATAATGGAATATAACGGAAGTTGTAGAAACTTTAGGAAAAATACCTGGAAAAATCGATTTTTGTTGTTGTTCTTTTTTCTTATTTTTTATGTTGAAAGAAGTGATTAAAGCCAGGTATAATTTTTTGCGCATGTCCCTATGTAGCCTGTATCGAAACGATGTAAAACATTCTTGCAAATCAATTTTTGTCCATTACAATGTTAAGCGCCCCGTAAGTTGTTCTGCGCTAGTTCACCAACGGGCATAACTCGCAAACAATCCTAAAAAGGGGAAGGCCATGAAAACAAAGCGAAACATCCCGGAGGTATCCCCGGTTCCGCGTCCGGAGCGCGTAAAGGTGGCAAGACAACTTGTTAACAGTGAGCCCGGTGACAGGCAAACGAACAGAACCATTCGCTGCCCACCGTGGCGGGAAAATGCATCCACCCCGAGTGGCGGGTGATGATGTTATTTAAATTGATTAAGGGTTGCACCGTGTTTGCCTCGGTGGAAAACAGTGGAAAGGGTGAGCGTGTGTGTGTGCAGGTAGCGGGCCTGGTTACCCGCTGGTTCGTCACGCAATTCCAACGGATGGATTCGTCCAACCAATCAAAGCAACCGGACGATCGATCGCGTAGACGATCGTGAACGAATGTTTAATGGAAAGCAAGCTAACTCTTGTCGTCTGTTGTCTTCGCTTCAAGTTAACAAGTGTTGTTTCATGTGTAAATTTTTATACTTTTAAAGAAAATTGCAACCGAAATATTATAAACATAAAAAAAGGAAAAAACAAACTTGGAAGCACACATTGTACAAAAAGGCAAATTAATGCAACGAGTGTCGTGACAAATGCACACGATGCAGTCCGATACAGTTTGCATACTGGATGCGCTGGATGCATACGCTAAATGGACACTTGCGCGCCGATGATTAACAAATTAAGTGACGTTGTGTCCTGAGCGCAAAGATGGTAAGTGGAGTAGTTTTTTTTGCAGTTGGAACCGATCGTATGGCAAAAATGCTCCGAACGTGAAACGAAACCAGATGGAACACTCCATTTGCATAATGATCTCCTTCTTTGGGCAACATTTTATCTAACCCGTCGTCGGCCGCGGACACATTTGTGTGGTATGTCACGCGTACTCGTGTTTTTTTTTATTTGTGCGAAATGGTGATGAGTTGAAGGCTGCTTTGCATCGTCCACCGACCGTCGTACGGTACGGTAAGTGATGCAACTAAGGAGACTTTTTCCCTTGTCCAGCTTAGGCGAACGGTGCACTAGTTGATCATGTCAGTTATGATGTTCGAGCATTGCGTGAAACTGGTCTGATTTCCATACGAGTGTGCCCTTTTTTGGGGTCGCGTATACCAAGAACTCGCTTTTACCGGTTAATGAAGCATATGAAGATGGCCATAGGAAAGCAACCTTGAGCGGGTGTACGAGTTGCCATATTACACTGGCAAGATTGAGCACGGTTTCGAAGGACTAGGTGTAGATCTGATGGTGAACTATGGGTTTGCTGCTATGTCCAATTATAAACACACTTGATTTATTGCTGTGACATTGTAGTGTATGGAACGTGAGGTGGTTTATTATTCCCGATTAGCAGCAATGAGCAATTGAATTGTGTTTTTTCGTTTAATTATTAGGTGTACGACAAAGTATCGGGACTTTTTGTTGTATATTTTCTATATTGAGGATTAAATTACATGAAAAAAGGAGCTTCTTTTGAAGAAATCCACGAATTCAGTCCTCTATGTTTAGTTCTTTATGTTGCGTTCTCCAATGAACGGTTCGCTCAATTTCAACAACTCATAGTAGACAATATCGATCTTGTCCCACCGGATACAAAGCACGAAAAACCATTCGATAGGGGGATAAGATTTTTGAAGCAAATCACGAATAAAAACCATCAAATTGAATTCCTTATGAGATTTGACTGAAGATTTCACACAGTTTAAACAACTCATAATAGACTATTTCAATCTTGTCCCACCAGATGGACAGCATCAGGAATTTTTCGAGACTAAGTCAAATAATGGGTCATCCTGCGAAATAATCCACCAATCATCGCCGTCAAATGGATTTAAATAATGTTTTCCAGTAAAGTTTTCTGTCAACTACTCTTTATAGATGATATTGATAATCTCCTATCATATACAAAGTTTAAGGAATTATTCGAAAAAAGGTCAAAGAATGGAACATACTTTCGTATTAAAATTATTAGAAAATTTCGTATTAAATTTGTGTGACTCTGATTAAGTTGCATGGAAGCAAATGTCGCAGGGTCTCTATTAGAGATATTCATGTATTACTGATAATATATTAACATTTGTACATTTTAATGAAACCATTTTCACAACTGGATTTATTTATATTTAGAAAAAAACATGTGTCTATCGCAAAGTAGCTCTAAGCGACACTGCGAATTTGACCCGATGGCGTAAATGATATGTTATGCTGGTTCATGAAAATTGTAATACAAGTCCTTCTTTTTTCATAGCCTCGTGATCTTTCTATACAAATTCAAGAAGTGATCCGTACATTTTGCCCACCAAACCTGCTTACCTGTGTCCGATTCTGAACCAAATTCTTCGTATTGTTCAAATTTCCCTTTAGATTTTGGATTTTTTCTGAACTCGTTACTATTTTTAGCTTAGCTTATATTAGGCTGTCATACTATAAGTTTGTTTAAATTTTATATTAGTTTGGCAGTCAGGTCTTTTTTTAGGTGCCTCTCACGAGTTAGCGAAAGAAACGATTTCCAACCATCGTTAAATCTAAAAAACAAGATAAGGATCATGCTATATGATTAATTATAATATAATTTCATAAACATTGACCACGCGTTTTAAAATTGCAAAAATGGTCGTTATTGGATACAAACGCAATAATATAATACAGGTTGATTTATTTGTCTTGAAGTGAATGTCAACCTTCACTCGCTAATGAGCATTGTACTGGCATTTTCGTCATCATGCACCTTACTACCGTTGCATCATCTTCCTATACCAGCACACACCTCACGCGAACCCCGCCGATTGATTCATTTATCGCATGATGTGCAAGCTTTCCCGTTTAATTACACGCTCCGTTTTTTTTGTCTTTGAACGTGCCATCTACTGCTCCATCTTTGGCGTACGGCAATTCGGACGATTTCGGTAGATGGTTGCGCGATCACCAAACCGAAAAAGGATCCTCACCACACTGCAAATTGTTTCGTTTCTTCTACGCGCGATGCATATTGCGGCCAGGTCCGAAACCACGGGGTACACATCCCAGCAGCGACCGGGCAGTGAAGATGCCACCTATATATGGCCAACCGGTGGCCCTTACCCATCCCTAGTTGGACAAAAGGCGATAATTGTGATCACGGTTTGAGTGCACAGTCTGCCTGTGTGTGTGTGTGTATGTGTGTGTGTGTGTGCTTTTATTTTTCATTTTCCCTCTGCCATGCAAACGCAAACGAATGCAGAGAGTCAACCGCTTTTGCTAATTAAAATGCAAACCTCGAACGATCGTTCGGTGTTAGGAAAGCATCTAGACAATCCCGAATCCTGTTCCACTCGCTGATGGGGAGGAAAAGCCACCTTCCTGAACTAATGGCAGCGTCCTTATGCGTTTGTGATGCACCCCGGTACAAGATGGTGCAAGCGTCGACCAATTTCGTCCATTTGTGGCCATCCCATCAAATTACGTGATGATATTCGTCTACAAAATGGTCAGCCCATGGACAGACGGACTGCATAGTTGGTGTCACCGGTTTTAGACGGCCGAAGAAACAGGGCCTGGTAATTATATAAATTAAGTCTCAGTTCCATCAGCAATTGTTGGAGGAATATTGGAAACCCATTTTCTATAACACATGATTGTTTTTTTTTGCTGTAAAATTTTCATAATAATTATCTAATAATTTTATATAAATAAAACTAGTTCGATCCTTGGTAGATAGTCCCCATGAGACTTGCTTTCTCCATCCGCCGGGCCTTATTTCCATGAATGTAAATTGTTGATGAAGTAATTAGCGTAATGGGCTCCCCAATCGGGGTGCTGCTAACGGGTGAACGAAAATGGCAAAAACCCCATAGCACACAACTGGACACACCATCCAAGAAGGTTCGGTTTTCACCTTTTCTCGCTCTACCGTTGCCACGTGCAGTTACTTCTGTCACATTTACAAAAAACCGATCGTAACCGATTTGTCGTGCTAGTAGGCGGGTAAAAAAACAACAAAATGGCAACGCATATTTGAACGCGGGTACGTATCATGCAACCGCCATTCATTATCATAATGAGCAAAAGAAAATTGAATAACCTACCTTTGCAATAAACCGTGCTGGATTCAATTTTCTTCAGCCCTCCTGGTACGATATGGCACCCGATGCACCGGGCACAATTGGATGATGCATTTTTCATCGCCTACTTTGAATGGTAGGGACCAATACCAGCGCCAACAAAATGGGTGAACAAACGAGAGGTTTTTGCCCTCGAAATCTCTATTCGTGCTGGATACCCAAAGATGGATTACGTCCCACAGGAGCCGGGGGGTACTGTTTCCTTTTTCGGGATGCGTTGCTCCCCATGCCGCTAAAGAAACCGTGGCAATTTTCTACTCCAATTGTGATTATTCAATTACGGATGCATTCGGGGCGCTTACTTCACCAGTCTCCATCAACGTTAAGCCAAATAGCTCGCGAAGCGAAGCGCAAGTTCCCCCGCGGGGAAGATCTATTTATTTATTGTGCTTCAATTTACGGCATAAATTAGCCTTATTTAGTTGACGCACGGGGTTCGTCGCTTGACGACGATCTTTTGTTTCTTTTTTCTTCTTATTTCCTTTCCATCGACCAGGAATCGATAGGGTAAAGGGAACTGCAGGCGGGAATTGTAAAAACCATTCACGTACACGTTTCCCAGGAGCGTAATCTTGCGGTCGGAAGGAGCGCGGTTTTGCAACGTAGGAAAATTTCACCATATGCAAAACAATATCATTAGCGACAGTGGACCGAGTGCGTTTGTGCCGGGAGGGAGGATCGTACGCGAGCGGTAACAAAATTGTCATCGAGCATATGTTTATGGTAATCATGCGCGATCGTACCCTTTACCGTACGGGATAGAGACGGTTTCTTTTCGAAACGAATGCCGGTTGGAGGTTTGTAACGGGCCCACTCGCTGCCCGGAAGGAGGTTGTCCACATTCGGAATTGGATTGACAATTTCGAGTTGATTATTGGAGGGAAAACATAGTTGCTCCGTATGCACTGGGAACAAATTGGATGTGGAAATTGGGGATTGACATTCAAGTCTTGTCTTTTAAATTAACTACTATGCAGGTACACTACGTGAAATAATAGTTGCAGCACCAAGCATTTTGCTTATGTTTTTAGACATTTTCGTACGAAATGTTATAATTCTATATCAGAATGTTTTTACAATCAATTTCAAATTGATTACAGCTTTATACAGTTATGTAGTAAAATCTTAATTGTATGGAAAGCTGGCATAGAAAAAAAAAACGATTTAGCATAGTTTATGAGTTATAATAAATTTAGATTATAAAGAAAGATTATTTAACGAGAAAAAAAAACTTTATGTACCGACACTGGTATTACACCGATCATTAGCAAACGGTTTTCAATAAATGCCGCCAATCGCGACTAAATATACGATACAGAAAGAATAACCAAACTACAGGCGAAAAGATAAGAATTTTTAGATAAGCAAACAACCATAAAAAACAGAGGCTAGAATAATGTCAAGAAAAATAAGGCTATGTGGAAATAAATTCCAGAAAAACTTCCTTTTCAAAATTTCTGTCTTAAAGCTTATTTTCTGCATAGACGAATGAAAAATAACAAAATTTTGCAATGTAGAAATACAACCTGTTTTAGGCAATACTATTGTTACCAATTAGTGTGGATTTTGGAGCTGTTTCATTTTAAAGAATTTTTCGATTCAAGTTTATTTAAAATCGGAGAAGTACTTTGAAGGCGAGAAATAAGCTTAACCGTTCATGGCGTGGTTGAGCCTTAGTTTTAATGGCATATTGTTTTTCTTTATTAAAAACCTTCTGTATATCCCTTCTCGTCATATTTTGGGAAATTGGTCAGCAATGCGATAACTTCATCATACTGATACGATGTATTCGTGAATACTGGGAGTAAACTGTAACAACAAAACGGAAAACATGTAACAAACGTGTAACATGTTTTGTGTAACAAACGGAAAACATAATTTTGCCAATAAGATAAAGGCCTAAACTTAAATTATGTTCAATTGATTTATTTCTAACCAATGCTACCTTGAACACCGAGACCTTGAAAACAATTTACTCAAACTGTTGGAAGTCCTGTAACGGGTAATGGTAGGCCAATAGTTCTCGAGGTTGTAGAACTGCAGAAGAAGCAGAAGAATTTCAAAAATTAAAGTGATGTTATTGAATATAAAGATACTTAAGCAGTTATCAAAAAAGTTGTAGAAACCAACATTCTAAAATGAAATAATTCCTTTTAAATGCCTTCATACTTTTACTTTGTTGGTTCCTTTTCTATTAAAAAATAAAAAAGACAAATCTTAATCTTTTGGTATTCATCATCAGAACCAAGCTACTACGTAATTGCTTACCTTTTCCTTTACCCAAAAATTAAAGAAATCCACCTTTCGGTTGATTGTTTCAATCGTCAACTCGAGTGGCACAAATTTGCTGACCGGTAGGAAAATTAACAAACGCAAGCAAAGATGATGATGATGATGATGAACGTCCCATGGAAGATTGCCGGAATGGTGCGCCCTTTGTCATGGATTGGAATCGCAACGGTTCACGTGATCCACGGTCACGGATATCACCTCGCTGATGAGCAGACGGTTCTCAGTGATTTTATCCCTCTCCTCTACTCATCATTAACGTTCAAATTATGCCGTCTAGTTTCCGTGAAAAACCTTCCCCTCGACGAAACACAAAAAAAAAAAATGGTAGCAATAGCCAAGCTGCTGGAAAACAAATTATTTCACGCGCATTTTTGTGTTCTCCATCACCACCTTCGAGAAGGCACCAAATTACCATACACAATTTTCCAGACGCACAGACAAATCACCTTCTCGTGGGTGGAATGATGGCGCAAACGGGGTGGCTAGCCCGGGTCACCGTATCGGATCGGTGCGAGCGTTTCAATCGCGATGGATCGTACCGCGCGATAAGACAATTCTATTCTTTTCGGCTTCGCTACCTTGGTAAAAATGGTGCCAGGTTTTTTTTGTACTCTCTTTTTACTTTTGGAGTACATTTTTTCCTATTTTGATTTGATGAATTGAATTCTTCCATTTTCTCACTGCTTCGGTAAAGGGAGTGGATCATTCGGTGGAAGGAAATTCGCTTTGTATTCCACCCGAGGCTATCGGTAGCATGACCAATGAAAATTAATTACGAAAAGCAAATAGATAATGATTATACCACCGGTTCAGTGTTTTTTTTTTTTTGTGGAGACGGTTTGGGTGGGGCTTACAGCTTTACTGTGGGGTGGTATGACAAAGGCTCGGTTGAGGCTTTGATCTTCTTTTGCCCTTTTTTCTAACTGCTTCCACCCGAACCGAATCTGCCGATTCAATTCTCTTTTCCTTGCTGAAGCTTCCGTTTCGTGGCAGAAGAAAAGGTTTTGTGGGCTTCGGAGAAGGTAAAATAGGTTACGTTTCGATGAGTTTCAGCTTGAGCAAAGGTTTCGTGTTACGGAAGTACTTCCGTGGGTTTATGGTTCTCTCCTACGGGATATTATGCGAGCAGATAGGGGATGTAATGATAGTGTAATTAGAGAGATTGAGAAGGTGTCGAAACAAGTGCTTTTGATCTGTCTTACTGATGTTTCGGAAGCACTAAATGCAAAATATATCTGCTGAAGGGTGTACCTGATTGATTTATAGCGTGGTTTAATGGGTTTTGTAGAATTATTCCTCTTTTCTGGCTCCATACAACCTCAACGAGGTCTTGGTCTGCTTGATAAGTCCTTCAAACCGTTCAGGTTTGATAGCAAATGCGTTGTCATGGGTCCATCTCAGATTGGGCCTTAAAAATACGCGACAAGTCGTCTGGTGTCATTTATATACTATTGAATCGATTGAATCTTGATTCCAATAAAATTAGACACTAATTTTTACAATAATGGTCATAAACCTCAAGAAACTCTTATAATTTTCCGTTCATAGAGTTTCAGTTAAACTACCAGGTTCGTTTAACTAAAGAAACTAGTTTCCACCATTTAACAAAAATGTAATTTTTCCTTCACTAGTTGGTAATGACTTCATTATACAACTCGTAGAGGTTTCTTCACACATAAAGAGTTAAACATCCCTTTGAGCAGCTCCATCTTGAAAACGACCAAGGCGATTTCATTATTTAGAATGTTTCCGAGGCGTCTATGAGTATAGGAACTCTACAAGTTCTATATAGTCTCAGCACTGAGCGTCGCGACAGATATTTTTTTAAGGCACAATCATCGTCTTCTATCATAAAATTTACCTGTAGACTCGTGCTTCGATAACCAGCACAATACATCATAGGATCCAGATCCATTCCAATCTGGATCCCCATTTAAAGTATCCCTATTTCAATCATAGTGTATCTGTAGGCAGAGTTTTAGTAATATCACATTGATACGGAATTTGCTCTAAAGCCCCTAAAATAGGTTGTGGCTAAGTCAAAAAAAAAAAGAAACACTCAGCCGTTCATTAAATGTACATTAATATTGGCGGGTTGGCGGATAATTGAATGGCCTGTCACATAGATAGGCGCTAGTAGAATTAAATCCATATTATGTTAGTTTGTACCGATCTTGAAACGAGTTCTGTCAACATTTGACAGCACTCGGGCAATAACTTAGCGAGCTAGTGCATTTTGTGAGACGCTGTTTTTGTGTTTTGAGTAATCATGAAAAAGAAGGAACTTCGCGTGATGATAAAGTATTGCTTTTTGAAGCGGAAAAATATAGTCGAAGCCAAAAATTGGTTTGACGTAGACTTTTTTGGACACTACTCCACCAAAATTAACCATCAAATATTGGTATGCTAAATTTAAACGGGATGAAATGAGCACTGAGGACGGTGAATACAGTGGACGCTCAAAACAGGTGGTTACAGACGAAAAGATTAAAATATCCTCAAAACTATTAAAAGCAACCGTAATGTGAGGATAATCGAGATGGCTGGCACCCTAAAGATATCTAAGAAACGTGTTGGACATATTGTTCACGAGTGTTTGGATATGAGAAATCTCTGTGCAAAATGGATGCCGCACGAGCTCTCAAAACAACAACGCGTTGATTATTCGGAGCAGTGTTTAGAGTTGTTCGAACGAAACACCATGAATGTTACCATACATGAGACTTGGCATTACCATTACACTCCAAAGCCCAATAGACAGTCATCTGAGTGGACTGGACGTGATAAATTTGCTCTAAAGCGGGGGCAAACGCAACAGAATCGTAATAAATATCTGCAAAAATTTCGGAGTTCTCTGAGTATGTCGAGAAACTCAATGCCTTGGGAAAATGGGTAATAAGACAAAATTGAAGGTAGCGAGGATAGCCATCTTCTGATTACCATGTTAGAGACGGTCTATACAACTAGGACTTGAAGGCCCTCCGACAAGACATGATGTTGTGGATCGACTTAACTCTTAAACCCCAATTTGAATGAGACGGTTTCTTTAGCTTCATTCACATTGGAAAATCATGTACCAAAGACCTTCTAAATGAGCACACGAATACCTGGAAGTAACTTTTCCCACGATTTGCACGTCTCCCATCACGTCACCAAGGGATACGATTGTGTACCGATCTTAAACTCGATCACCAACAAACACACGCACGGGGCACAGCATGATGCCATGGTGTGGTGGAATGCAAGTTTGGAATCGTTGGGATCTAAACACACACCTTCCATACAGTTCCTTTTGCGGTACGCTGTAATGTGAAAGTGCGTGGAGTGATAAAGGATCACACGATAAATACATTCCCTAGCGTTTTTTTTTGTGGCTGTAAGGTGTCCTTTTTCATTCTCACCCACTCTCCGGCACCTCTTTATCCCTTTGAATTGTGACAAATGCAGCAAAAATGCGATCCGTACGAGCGGCGACAAACAATGGTGTGTGTCCCCTGCCCAGGGATGTCCTGGGGCGCACTAGATCCGGAGCGCACACACATCTTCCTGTGGTGCACCCGGATTGCCAAACATGGTCAAGTCACTTTGCGGGGACGACATCGATCGGCTTGACCCACGAAATCGTTTGATGTGCGACGTTTGTGGTCTTTCCTTGCATCGTGGCAGAACATAAATTAATAACGGTCAATTGATCGGTCTGAGGTAAGTGATCGTCCTACCAACATTCGGGTTGCCAGGTACGGGAGTGTCGATCGTCGGCACAGGTTGTTCGTCCCTTTTGCTCGCCATGGTAACAATATTTTGACAGTGGAAAATACACACCGTTGCCAGGACGATGTCGTCCAGCGGGTGCTTTGATGTGTTTTCTTCTTTAAGGGAACTTCAAGGTTACTGAGGCAGCGTACGATCGATATGCGTGTTCTCAAGGGTAATAATATAATTGTCACAACAGTTTCAAAATATTTGGAAGCACACCGAAAGAGGCAGAGCAAAACGAGGAGGACGTAATTGTTGTTCTGGTTTGGAGCGTTTATGCAGCTCTTGGGTGGTCTTTGAATGTCGATCGGGAACGGAAGATTGATTCGGAATGCATGGTGGCTGACAAATCGTCGAGAAACCGACGTGATCGATTAATCATAACGAATGGGTTGTTGTGCCGCTACAGCAACATGATGGTGGATAACTTTCGACTGATGGTGATCTGGATCGGTTCTGCAAGGAGTAACTGTCACAAAGATTAGATCGAGTACAATGTTAATAGGTTAAATCTAAAATGAAATTTGTACCAAAATGGTCCAACTCTAACCTAATAATTTGTTTATTATTAAAGGCGGGTTTTAGTGTACTTTGAAGTATCTCATGTGTTATCACCATTCAATGCATAGACAGATTAAAAATGCATGTTACCCCTTAATGTGAACAAACTTATCAACCATTTCCAATCTCTGCTCGCTTCGTGCTCGCAGGCGGTCCGCCGTAGCATTTTGTGTCAAAATCAATTAACAATCCGATCGTCAATTTCGTGACGTTCGCCCACGTTTCGGCGCGCTCTCCTACATCATTATTTGTCGCGACCTCATTTGTCATCCATTTCGATGATCGTGGTGCCGCACATAATTGAAATGGTGTAAAACAGACCTCCTAGCGTTCGCCCGGAGGCGTTCGGAGCACTACCCCGGTGGACGGTTTGCTTCCGGCATGTGAGTGTTGTGCCTTCCGCGCGATCATTATGATTTATGATTGACAAACGCGTCTAATGGGACCACGGGTTCGTCGACAGACTGTCAGGCTTGCATCGCATTTGTGGTGGGTATTTAATTTATGAGTTTTCCTTTTTCTGTTCGATCGGCTCCGATCGAATGGTTCCATTTTCCGGGTCACCGGAGAAGATAAATCTAACGCTCTTTAGCTGAACAACACCGATTGATGTAATGAGCAGCCGGGCGTGGGGCGTAGCCCTCATTGGAAACGGTCGCTCACAAGAAAAAGCGTTCAATTATTCAATGATCGTGTGATTGGAGCTGGTTGACTTCCCGGCCATGTCCTCGACGGCCGTGTAGAACACTCGATGGCATACCGATTAGGAGGCGATAATTATCGTAATTGTAATTACTGGAGCCGTATAGTGAGCGTGTAGTGCTGTCCGTGCGTTCGCTGTTTTGTTTGCTCGATCTGGTAAATTACTGTATTTTATCACCGTCGTTCGGAGCCGCTTTATTTTACAATGTAATCAAACTGGAACCCTGGGCCCTCCGTGGGTGCATGCGATTGTACCAGCGCGTATGGTGCGGCTCACACGATGCAGGGGAAAGCACTGTGTGTTGTTTCGGGTCGGCAAGTAAATTATGGTTGCATGCATGGGTTCGCATTAATTATGCCGCCCGAAGGCTTCGGTGCTGTCTTCTGTGCCCATCCATCTAACTATCACGACAGTATTATCGCCGCTGTATCGTGACGTATTGCTACGAACGAAAGGGAGCTTTACAATAATTTTTAGTTTGTACATTTTTGATTGGAAAATTGGTTGAAATTTTTAAAACAAAATAATTTTATAAATTATGTTATTGTAACTCAATTTAATAATTTGGTAGTTCAATTTCATAACGAAAAGAAAATGTTCTTGGACCAATTTGGTTTATCATGTACATTAATGATATGAAATAGGTCTCGAAATATTCAGAAAAAATCCTCTATGCCGATGGCACAATTGTTTTCATGTAAGAAAAATAAAACATTACACGGTTTGAATCTCGATTAAGCATCACTTGACGGTTCTACATAATTGATTGAGCATTGAAGTACAAAAAATGAAAAGCATTTAAAATCAGCAAAACTAAGGAAAATAATCAAATAACCATAAACATCCAAACATTAATCCTTCATATTCACGAATCAGTCGAAAGATTCGCTCAGAATACATATCTGGGATCAATACTGGAAGTTAAACTGAATTTTATGGCTGACATAGAGGAACTCATAGCCAGAATGGCCACAAACAGTGGAGTATAAGAAGATTGGATAAAAACTATAGTTTGATTTATATTATTAATTTATAAAACTAATTTATGTATATTCATAAACTTGGACAGATACACCAGTATTTAGTAGAAAGGATTTTATTTAAGGAATGTTAAGGATATTAAACATTTTTTCCTGTCAATCTCTTCTATTGTTGTATGAGTATCATTGCTGATGCGAAGTTCTACTTAAATCATTCTTCAATGGCTAATGAGAAGCTCTACTTTATTTTAAAACTTTTTGTTTAACTTTTGAATTTTAACAAATTGGGTTTTGATACGTTTCAAAAATGTTTTGTCAAGCAAACAAATTCAACCCAAGAACAAAAATAGAAATTTAACTTAGTGACAAAAACAACGAACTGTACTAATCTTAGGTAGGTAGGAAGTTAGTGTGCGAGTACCTTGAAGATCGTAGAAGTCTTTTAGTCACAGTTATTGAAAAATTACAACCAGAATACCCAGCAGATAAGCCCAGAATACTCTGTTTTTTGCAACAAAAGGAAAGCTTTTCAGATTTACAACCTTCGCTAATAAGATGCTAGTATCCTCAGTACCCTGAACTTTGCTATTGAAACCTACTGGTACTGAACAGATTAGTGGCATCCTAGGAAATAATGACCCAACAATTGAAATTTGAAGTGTTGGACATCCCAAAAGGACGTTAGAGAGGTAATGGTACTGGACATTACATCATATTTGCTGTAGAATAAGGGATAGTAAGAGTCAATATTTTTTTCTGAATGTCCAGTTTAATGTCATAGATACACGAATAAAACAATTGTACTCTGAAATATCTCAAAAGTAATTCCGTCCTTCTCAAACAAATATTTGGGGCCTAGATGGGACTTATTATCATCATTATCATCCAGTATGGACATGCAGATCATCGCTTCCAGTAGTTTGTCCCATCAACCATGTGCGAATAGCTATGATTATGGTCGTTAAAAGCAATCAAATCAACAACAACCGACGGTAATAATGTTGGCGAGTAGCACAGCACTGGTACTCGGGCTCAAAATCAAGCGATTGACAGCTAAATTAATCAAAGTAAAATCAAAAAAATTGTACAGCTCCTAAATGCGGTAAAGCTTTTCAAGTTTTGCGATATGTTGTGTTGAACCCGTTGGTGGCCGTTTTATCCAACCATGAAGTAACAATCGTTCTAGTGGTTTTTTTTTGTTTCGGATCGGATGTAGATATTCATGTTTGATAAACCCCGGCCGGTTTCGGTAGCGCCCGGATTGTGTTGGAGCACTCTAGCATGAATTGAGTCTCATTCAACAATAACACGGGAAGGGATTGTTGATCGCGTTGATCTAACAATGTAAACGACTTTAAATGGTATTTGGCTACGATTCCGATAGAGATAGCCAAGCTATTATTAGTGTCGGTTATGTCTTTGTGGGAATTGTTTCGAGAAGGGAAGAAACAATCACTCAAATGGATTTTTTCTCTTATATTTACATTTGATCGCAATATTTCAATATTTTTTTTTCAATAATTATTTGCAAAGTAAACCAAATCAACCCTAAGTCCTATTTGCCGGCAACTACTTCAAACGGTAATCTTTATTCCCATGGCTCGAGAACATCATTTGCACACGGTGTTTGTTTAGTAACGACCTCCTGGATGGGCCCATACGTGCCTTTGGCGCAAAAATGCAAATCGGTTCATTATCTGCAATTTCCCACTTAAGACCACTCGGACCCGAAACCCAACCAACCGGTCCGACGGATCGAACCTCGCCCGGGTAATATAGTAGTTATCCTGTCCGCCGGAGTCCGTATGGCTGAAATAAAGCCAACAACGTGTGCTTCAGCTTGGCAAGTGGAAGTCACCCGTCCTTTCGAGGCCCTTCGGAACGGTACGGAACTGCAGACGAATCCAGACACTCGGTATGAAAGCGAACGTAATTATACTTCACAAACCCTTCAAAATTGCTGATAGCTGCCAGCTTTTGGCGTTGTTCCGTGAGGCAAAGTTTAAACTAGGAATTGGTACATCCACCGAAAAAAAAAACAACTGCTAGGTCCTGTCGAGCTGTCGAGGGTCCCAGCTGAGCGTCTCAGCCTGCCTGTTGGGGAAACAATGTCTATTAGAAGCTATAATTTAATTTCACCACCAACTTGAGCTAACACACACGGGACAAGGGAGAAGGTACGGCAAATGGTCCGTCGGCAAAAGTAGGCAGGATATCGAGCCATCAACAGCATGAACTACGGGTCCCGAAAATATCGTAAATAGCCAGCAAAAGCTGGCCAGACAGCCAATCATTTATCATAGAAACTTAATTTTCGGCTAGGCAATCGTACCGGGCCTCATCGTCCGCGTGCGTCCCATGCTGCTTACCGGGTTACTGCTATTATCCTGTCTGACGTGTAGCAATCCGATGGATGGCCGCTCCGAAAAAGGCACACGGGACTGGGCCGATGAATGGTTCAATGGTTTGGAAGGATCTCTATTTTCCCCCAATAGTTCCGTGGCCCTAAAGAGCCATTGCACGGTGGATTGCAGGCGCATAGTGTTGTCGAACTGTCGGACAGGCGGTGTGCGTGTGGGTATTATCACATCACAAACGTTTGCCCCGTCTAGGCTGCACTTTGGATGCTTTAGCGTCCATTATAAACTTCTCTCCTAGACCGATATGCGATAAACTGCTGCTCTAGGTACACCCTAATTTCCTTTTCTTTCCCAAGGGGAAAACCCCGTAAACATCGCTGCGGGTTGTCTTTGTGTGCTGGAAGCCATTTTGAAGGCCATTTCGGTCGCATTGATCACCGATGGATGCATCGTTGCACAATGGGATCTACGGACAATCGGATCGATTTGTTCATGCCGTCGCTATCGATCAGCGGCTAGTTACGCTTTACGGGTTTACAGGCGCTTTCCGGGATGGACTACCGAAAAAGGGTCCCGTTTTTATGGAGAGTCGACGCGGGAATTTCAATCGCTTCGGTTATGGTACTGTTGGACCACCGGCGTTGATCGCCGGTGGCGGTTAAATGAAAAGAACCTGAAGGTCAATGTTGTGATGTTTTGATGTGTGCTGATTAGGAGTTTAAGAAGGTGAGAATAAACGAGTGCTAAAGAATTTTGCTTCTCCTTGCAGAGATTATTTGACTCCAAATATTGATACATTTAACGGGAATAGATGTGATTTTCAATAGAATTTTCCAAATGATCTCCAAAATTGTGTACGGACTGTAACATTGATATAAGGCCATTAGTTTTTTTAGAATAATTGAAACAGTTGAAAAGGTAGGCGAAAAATGGTATTCTGCAAAGCTGTGGTAAATGAAACTATAGATTTTTTCGTAACATTTTAACGAACACTTGGTTTAATGTACCAATATTGGTGCAATTAGTAGGCATACAAACATTTTCATCTATTTTTTTTGGTGTTAGATAGTAAAATATTTGGAAATTTTGATCAAATATGATGAATAACACATTTTTCTATTGAAAAATAATTTATTACCACCGTGAATCATAACATAAATACGAAAAAAATGTTTTTGGGTTAATATTCTGTTGTATCTATAGTGCTGGTAGTTATGAAAATTTAATAAAGGAGGACTTAAATTTGATCCTTAATGTTTTTTTTTGTTTTTCTCTACGGAAATTTGTTTTCAACAATATAATGAAACCGTATAATAAATGTTTTGAATTAAATCTGTAATTATTGAAAAATAATCGAATGTATAAGTTAAGCTATAATACTAAAATGATCTCTCAAATAGAATTAGGAACCTTTTCCAATAAATCAGCATTCTACCTGTTTTAGTCAGACTTTTTTTATTACTTTTGAAAATTAAACAATAACTATGATCAATACATTTAAATTGATTGCAATTTGAAGAACATAATGCCTCAAAAGCGTTTTGGAATAACACATATGTTTTCGCAGTGATTTTAAATAGTTTCAACAAATTTTCAGTCATTTATGCTGTTTAGAAAAACTTGACATTCCTTAAAAATTTTAAGA
>KB664255.1:6395379-6421895 GCA_000349025.1 Anopheles minimus | reverse complement strand
CAACAAGAGGCCTCATAGTTATGTTACAGACTGTAGTAACAAACTGCTTCTTCTTTTAAATCTCAAACAAATCTCCAATAAAGATCGCACACAATAATGCCTGCTAGTGATCATGAGTAGAATCCAAAGCAAAAAAAACAGATTTGGTTCCTTTTCTCCCTTTGAGTTATCTTCAACCAGTTTCCATGCGTGCCATCAGCCACGCAAAACAAAAGATTGCCGAAAAAAGTAAATTAAATTGCTATATCAGCTTTGGAGATTTCGCAAGATGTTGACCAACCTACTCAGTGTGTTCCGTTGCTGTCCGCAAGGCAGCAAAAAAAGCGATTTTTGTTCTTGTTGTCTGCAGTGAATTAAAAGGTTCACCTTGGGGCGAAACGATCCTCGGTGGACGAAGAAGCCTCAACGATCGTGTCAATTTAAGGACCAATTTCGTTGCGCACACACAAGCCCCCACGGTGGTGGGGTGTAATTTTGCGGTTTTCCTGCGCGATACCGCGACGAGCCGTATAGAGATATATTCGGACGTACGGGACATTCGTGTCCGTGCGTTTCTGCACAATAAAACAGGAACAGACAATGAACCGGTCGGCTCTTTTGGTCAAAAGTCAGACAGGGAAACAACTCTTTCCGAGGGGGGAGTTTTTTTTTGTGGGTAACTTGTGTAAATGTTAGGAATTTGATCATTAATGGAAAAAGCAGCCTAGCAGAATCATTTGCGGGGCTGCTGATTGCATTAGTCGCCTCGACATCCGCACGTACGACGCAACGCGATCATTCGATCGATAACCACTTATTTTCGGTGGTAACGAATATCGACCGGTCGACGATATAATCGTGCCTTTTAGTCTTTTGTCTTCCACAGCGACAAACATGGACGCGCCCTGTCCGGCTTCCATCTTGAAACACCACAAAAAGCCTACTGCGATCGGTGATAATGATGCTGCGGCTTTGGCCGATCATCGGGGTTCGGGCTGTTCGGAATGTGTACGATCACCTCACCCGAAAAGAAAGTGCAGATGGCGGATGGAAACGGATCGAGGGAACAATTTACTTTTCACCGGTTGTCGGCCAACAAAACCTCACCCCTCCGGGAAGGGATGAAGTTGAAGGACAGGTTGTTATTGTGTTTTTTTTAAATATATTCTCTCCTTCCATTTTTGCAGTAGTTCAATAAAGCCTGCAGGGTTTGTGTAGCTGTTCATACTATTATTAGCCAGTGCAAAAGGGACAAAAGGAGAACAAGGCAAAAGTATTGCATACACCTATCGTATCCGGATTTGGGGTTGAGATTGCAATTTTCTCATTTTCGAAACATTAAATTACCCGAAATTGTCCACGAAAGCGCGTACGGTTTGGGCTGTTCGTTTGGGTGATTCGTTTTGCAAAACAATCGCATCCCGTTTGCGTCCACCGTGCACGTTGGCGGTAATGGAAAAGTGTCAAAATAACGACCTTATTACGATGCCGTTGGTGTGGTCGTACGTGAAAATTGAGACTCTCCCTTCCGATTCTGTGTTCCTGAGCCGTCTGGGCAGCCGATCGATCGACAGGGGGAAAAAGTGCTGATAATTGTTGATAATGTTGTTTGCCGGTGCCGGTGGACCATTTTGATGCTGACGGTGGTATCCCGCTGTGTTTCCCCCTTCTGTTTCAACCATCCTGTTTTTCCCCTCCCTTGTGGAAGATCGTTAAGCAACTCGCTGGACGACGCTGAAGGTGCTGTGGGTAATTCGGTGAGAAAACCGGTAACATTAAGGTGTGTTTTGATCGATGTCGTTGCGAGATGGAATTATGAATCCGATTCGGTAGATTACACCTGCCAGGTTGGTCACCGGAGCCAGCAAAACGGTGGGATAGTTTTGCTGTTCTTTGCTTGTCAAAATGACATTAAAAAAATCCTCACTTGTGAGAGGGTTTTTTTTAAAGTCGTGAAGTGAAAGGAGCACAAGCACGCACTACGGGTTGTTTTGCTCGCAGTTATTACAGCAGCATTTATGTTGTTTTGGAGCGCGTAAATTAAGTAAGAAATATTTGTCATCGGCCACCAACGGCACGTTGGGTAATTCGATAGGGCAGTAGTTGCGGCGATCGGTGACGATCTTAATGACCTCATTAATTAAAGTCAAACATTTGCGGTAAATTAAAGTTAAGCGAACACTTGCTTGAGGTGTTACACGGTGACAGTATCAAATATTTCGACATTTCGTCTTCAAATAAATAAAAAGAGACTATTTTTGTGCTAGAATATCCTTTCAACACTTAAGAAAATATTAAGTTTTTAAAGAGACTCTTAATTTGAGATGTTTCGACCTCCATCTCCCCTTTGGGAATTATTGAGCCTGTTCAGAATGACTTCAAATGCTTCTTGATGATGATAGTTTGAATCCAATCGTTATTGTCAATGTTCTCCATCTCACCAGGCTTAACATCTGCTCTTATCTACAATGGTTCCTGATCCCCGACAGTTTTTATCTCCTTTCCTCTCTCTGTAGATTGTTCGATTGCGTTGACACTATAGTTCTAATGCTTATTCAAAGCGTTAGCAAAGAGGAAAGGTAAAGGATTAATGATAAATGTCAGTATTTGGTTTGGTATTATTGGATGACCTTTTGAGTCACTTCGACTTTGATGTTCACCACAAATCCCGATCGAGAGCGCCACATTTCGATTTCGCTGATCTTCAACCGCAGAAGAAGCTTGATCGAATTCTTGAGGAATTCTGCTTTATGGAGAGTCTAATCGTGTAAAGTGTCTTTTATTTGGACTCAAATCTCTTGAGCATAGAAGCATGATGACACAGTGAAAAGTTAAATATTCAGATACCCGGTAGGATTCTAAGGCCTAAGGTAATGTTTAATAAAGAAACTTAAATTGTAAAATTGTCTAGTCTTCCTCTGATTAAAGTGGTTTATACCTACGACATATGAGAGATTTATGTCGACTTAAGTCAAAGTTCAAGCAACCTTAAGTCATTTTTACGCAGTTGAGTGCAACGATTCTACAATCCAACGCTATTTATTTATTTAGATTCAAGAGATGGTGGAACAAACTTGTCCGATCTTTGTTATGTATTCATTTAATTGAGCGAATATTGTTATGTAGGCTTACGGTAGTCAGATGACTTAAAAATAATAAATTACCATTAATAATAAAATTAGTCTTACGCATTAGAAATGCTTATATTTTGAATGCTTTTCTTCATCGACTTGACTTGAAATTTTTTTTCTAGTAATTTTATGATAATAAGCTGTTGTTAGGAGATCGAAATTAAGCTCTTACCTATGGTTGGATGGAGTTGTTGAATAATTATGATAATATTTTAAATACCAGAATGGCAATGTCTGACGATGAAGTCAAAGTACCTCACGATGAACCTGCTGGTGATGAGGAGTTTACTAAAACATATGAAAAATACCTAGTTTTAGGAATATCTTATTGTATATTACAAGCATAAAATATCCCCTCTTTTAATTGCGTTATGATTTAGATGGATGTTCCCTAAATCAAATACGCATCCGGCCTATCCGCTCTCCGGAGCCTCTGCCAATGAAATTAAACCACGCGATCACCATGAACTCCACTTTATCCTTATATTTATGTTTGCTACCATTGAATAGATTTATTTCGCGTGATGTTTAACCGTTGATCGAATAAATCAAACACCATCAAAGAAGGTGCGCCCGGCAAGTCCACCCTCTTCATTCGCACTTATCAAACCGGCGAATCTCATCAAAACTGGTCAAACATTGGTAGAAATCTCCCCGAAATCGGAAAACCCTCCGCCTTTTCTGAAACGTGACTGAACCATCAAAAGGTGAATGGGAAAAAACAACCCCCGCGACGGATGACGGATCGTCTGCGGATTGTGTCTAAACCATCGTCCAGGTGAAGATTTACCTTTTTGGTACGAAAATCTTCCGACCCGGCGATGATGAGGGCCAGATAGATAACCTTTCAGTTTTTCACCTTACCGTCCCGTTGGGGGTGAGTGTTTTTTTTCATTTGCCGTTTGGTTAAATGTTAATAATAGTCCACCCTGTTCCACCTCAATTTGCTGACCTAAGTCAAACTCCTCCTGTTTTTATGCTGTTGTTGTTGTGTGACACAAGAAGTGTTTTTCCTTAGCCACCCGCGAGAGGGAAATGGTTCCAGCCCTAAAAGGGGAGCAAAATAAACACTCAGTGTACCGTTTTATTATCGACCCTGTTTTGTGTAAGTGTGCTTTTTTTTTCGCTGTGTTGTAGTTGCAGTTCATATTTTTATTTTCGATACGGCTCGCACGTTTACCCGACATCTTGGCATTCGGTTCGGAGTATGATTTATCACTCGTTGATCAGAACGTTGGTTCGTTTTTAACCTTCTCGCATACACCCATACACGTTCGACAACCCATTTGTGGGTACATTAAAAACACCAGTACTGGGAGGTTTTCCAATGTGGGGGGAAAAAGGGCAAAAAGGATATTAAACCTTCAATAACGATAACGCAAGTGATCGCCATACCACACACACACACACACACCCCGTGGGCCGCTTACGGGGTTGCAAAATCAACCCCCGTCTTTCGATCACCGGTGAAAAACAAACGCGAAGGAAAAACGCGAATCGCGGAGGTGAATTCGAAAAATGGTACGGTACCCGCAGGTTACGAAAACCGTTTGGCACGGTGATAGATTTATGAAGCTCGCAGGTGAAATTTATTATAATTACATGTTTACTTTTCTGCACAAGCAGCTTTCCTTCCACAAACCAGGTGGATCTGTTTGTTGTAGCTCATTTTTTTGCTTTCTTTTGTGCACACTACCACCGTAGTACTGGGGAGCATCCGTGGCTTAAAAAGATTTACTTTGCACTCTGTTTACTGTTGGCGAACCGGGTACGAACTGCCCTCAAGCCCCCGTTGCAGTGGCTGGGCGAGACGGAATTTTGGTGTGAGTATTAAAACATAAAATACCGCAAGCTAAAGTTAACAATACACTTGCACGGGGAGCATTGGGGTGATGGAGGGTTTTTTGAAAGTAAGCAACATTTTGCTGAACCTGGAAAATTGGTACCGTGCCGTGGGTCTTCGGGTTGGTTGTTTGGTTGAGGAAGATGGACACCAAAAAGGATGTGGCGGGTAAGCAATCATCTTCACTTACTTCCCCTTAAACTAACTTCCACCGTGGCATGGAGTAGCTGTGGCATTTTGCCTTATTCCCTGCCATGGAAGGAAGTGGTCTGGCTAAGTACATATATTTTAAGTCAAAGTGCTCGCGGTGTAATTAATGTTTTTATTTTTGTTTGGGGGGTTTTCGCTTTATAAGGAGTTTGCATGGATTTTGAAGATACCCAGTGGAGTTGAGGATTATTGCAGTTTATTTATGTTTTTTATGTAGCTATATCGTATTTGCTGATACAATTCATTTATGCTGAAAAAGAACTAAGATTCATTTATTACAGGGCTTTTCAAGCATAGAATGGAATGTTGCAAAAAGTTAGAGGAATTTTGTAAAATATACCGGAGTATCTTCAGCTGGGGGTTAAGAAGAGTCTCGCAATTAAAATTGAAGCTTTCCCAATTCTCCATACTATTCATTTGGGGGCCTTGAATTGAAGATCGTCAACGTCCTTATTCGCCGTGGTCTTCGTAGTAATTACTGACTACTGATGGTGCGTTCCCCAACTTTCTTCCTCTGGAGGCTTCCAAAAACTTGGTGCGTCACTGATAGATTATATGCTGATATTAGGATTTGCCATGACATACTGTAATTCTTCATACTTGTGGAAGTTTGCAGGTCAACTTCTGCATTAATGTAAAAGTTCTGCCCGTTTTTGTTTTTTCTTCACTTGTGTCCTTGAGTGAAGTCAGTGTGGCGTATAGAAGAACTGCTTGGAATGGATTTTGCACCGGCCATATTTTATAGACGATCGCAAAAGACAAGGAAATTAGAAAACAGTTTTGGAATAGTGGCGTAAGTATTGTTTGAAGAAATTCAATATATTTAACGGTTGGTTCAAAAGATATATTTGTACCAGTTATTTAATATTGATTTAAAATTACCTTACGTCAAACTAAATTAATTAATTGTAATAGAAAAATTAAGATATAATTACTATTGCATCAGCACAGTGTCACTAAACAAACACCAAAATGGATCTTACAGTTTATACAATAGGTTTGATTAAATATTGCTACATATTTCGAAGTACATTATATAAAAAATAAACGGTAAACGGTAGACGTGCAAAATGAATTCACAAGTTTAGCATTAATTCCATCTCACTTTCAAAAATTAACTTTTCAAAAAATTTCTTCACTGATACTAGCAGACAGATGTTCGTAGTCATTGAAAAAATCTCATCTATCTTATCTGTAATTTTATAATATCAAGCAGAGATTATATAGCACTTGTGAAGATCCAGTCCTCACATGCACTTCTGAAACATTGATCCTGTTCATAGCTGATACTCCTCAGAAGGATTTTTGGTCCCGTATGTGTAGAATGACTATGAAAAGAATAATAACAAAGAGTTGTAAAAAAAACTCACCTTCATACAACGAATAAGTGTCTCCAGACTGAACTATGTATGTTATGTGAATGTCACCGGACGACCCAGCGCGTATGCTCCGTCTGCCTACTCTAGTCGATGAGAATTACTTGAGGCAGTAACTTTGGAAGGGCGTCATGACATTCAATTTATGTCGGATAGTTAATCTTATTAGTCCATATACCTAGACTAAACATGAGCAAGGACCTCCGAGAGGGATCGGGTCTTACTCTTTTGTAAAGTAACAAATTATATACTAATTAATATAAACTAATCAGTTATTTACAAACATGTTCTCGTATGTTTAATGTGTTGGATTGCAAACTCTTTATCCATTGTTTCGGGAGAATTAAGTGAGAAAAAAATCTCAAAATTAAACGGGAAAAAAACTCAGATTAATGATGATTGCAGCCACTCGCGGTGCCAACTTATTTACAGCTTCGTTAAATGAAATTATTTCCACCACTGGCATACAAAACACTCAAACCACGCTGTCCGGCATTGCACCGGGTGCTAAATAAAGAGCCTCGAATGCGTCGCATCGAACTGGCCAGGGAGCTAGGTGACGGAGGCCAACTTAACCAATCAAAATTCCATCGGTTACCGATTTCGGTTGCATGTGCAGTGCCCTCGCGTCGCGGTTGGCACGATCATCGAGCGTGTTGAATAATGAAGCAAACTTCTGCACTTGCCACTGGTGCATGTGTGTGTGTGTACTTTTGGAAGTTTTTTTTCGCTTATCGATAAGCATGCAGGTCAGCGAGGTGTGATTTGGGGTGGCAAAAAGGTTTTTTGCACACCGACACCATGGCATGGCGTTGAAATGCGTTGATTGTATCGTGACGTGGGTCGTTCGTACGGGTTGATCGTTTCTTCTGCATTCTTTCTCACCCGGTTGCCCCGGGTTTGTGGTCCGATACTCAGTCGCGTTCGCCCGTTATTAAAACGTACAAGTAACGACTTCAATAAATTTATGACTTTATGCAACTACTCGTTTCGGTACGTTCGCGTTCGTTTATTTCTTCGTTAGAGGGAATATCATCGTCCGCTTCGGTCGCATTATTTGCTACTGCCAACCTTAGCGGACTTTGGTGGCGAAAGGGACGACCTCCTGTGAAAGGGGACTCGTTTCATGCTCAACATAATTTCAGCTTTTGAGCCCCTCCTGCTCGGAGGTCGCACACATTGGTGTGTTGTGTATGTTCGCATGGCATTATGGTTCGGACGCAGGTTTGTGCTAAATAAATCATCTACCCTTCTGGACACCTCTCTCACCTTTGGACGTCCGTCGTGAGGTTGTTGGAGGGTCCTTAACTTGTGGAGATCTCCGCGAGGGAAAAACAACTCGACAATAAGCGAACGTACCGGAGAGGATGTTGATACAGGAGACTCCTCCTTTGTCGAACTTTATATAGTAATCATGTTGGTTGATTGGTAATTTTTACTCGCAGACATGTCGCGCCCACCACCGCCCCCCCCTCCCCACGTCCCGGGGAGGAGTTGCTTTCCAATACACGGCGCGCAAACTGATCGCCTTCGGTGCCACAGTTATTATTCTCTACACCCTTGATTTTCTTTCACGTCCTTCTCAACAACTCGCTCACAAAATGTGATGCGAACTTATTGCTGAGGTCTTCAACGGGGGAAAAAAACCCCCCAACCTCCACCATATTGCCGGATGGACGTGTGCAATCGGACACATTCGTATGCGCGAAATTTAACGAGATTGGCGTCAAGTGGGGGCCGTAACCTAGTGCCCAGCGCACCATTCGGATGGACGGCAAAAACCCGGTTTTGGGGTGAACCCCGGTTGGAAGGATGATAAATTGCCCCGATCGATTGTGGTGGATGTTGACGGTCCGAAACCCCAATCCCGGTCGCCCCGTTCAGTTTGATGGGTACGGGTCTGGGAAAAGTTTTGCCACGATGATGATAATGATGACGCTAGCTCGATCCCGTTGGAAGCCATTTCGAGCATCATTTTTCCTGTTGGACCGTTCCGTTGCCTTTTCAGCGCCCGAGGAAGCACACTCGGTGTTTTTGCTTATGATTGATGTCCAGCTGGCCGAACACGGACGCCTCGACGCCCTCTGCGCTACGATCGCGTCAATAATTGGTTAACTTTGCGTTTGCATAAACATTTGTTATTTGAGCAATGCGAGAGCGAGAGAAAGAAGGAGCTTACTGAAAGAAAAAAGGAATTGTTATGAGGTGTACCAAGGTAAAGTGAGGTTGTTAATTGAACGGATTGATTGATGGTGCGATCGCAACGGGCAACAGGCCAGCCCGGAGGGGAACCTGTCAATCTGTCAGCTGCAATTTATTGAGCTATCGATAGGGTTACGATGTTAAGATGATTGTTTTTCCCTTGTGCCGATCAATTGCTACATAGTATGTTGTGTTGCCACTCGTAAGCTGATTCCATTGTGCTGCTGATAACGATGGTGGATCCCGTTTGGTATTTATTTTAAAAGAAACAAAAACAAAACGCAAGGGCTTCTGTTGAAACAAACCAGAAGCGAAGGGGAATTATTTACCTGAGGAATTATGCATGCTTGAATGGAACCGATTCGATTTGATTGGTTGACCACTTCCTTTCTGAAACGACAAACCAAACATCCTTTGAGCGCAATTGAAGATGATATTCATTTAAAACACATTAAACCTAACCACTTGCTTCCGATCGTGGGTAGTTGTTGGGATGGAAATTGAAAATGAGGTTTGCTCAACCATGCAGAACTGATTGTGCGGTGAAATGTGATTGCAATCGATTGTGATTCGTTCATAGTTGGAAATGATTGCCATTTGGCAAAGTGTTTAGTAAGCAGAGAATAAATTTAACCACATCCTTGTGAAAAAAAGGAAATCGAATTGATTTTAATTCTTTGGAAGAGCTGTCCCAGAATCAATTTAATAGAAACACTAAATTGTCAATCTTCTTCAATGGAGCAAATGAAGACAAATATTTCCTGTTGTTTGCTTTGATTGTAACGCTTCCCAAAACACGGCTTTGGTAACGAATCAATTTGCCGTTGGAAGTTAATTGCAAACTAAACTCCACTACGTCGACAACAAACCGACAACCAGCATGGACCGCATGTGCAATTGCTATCGTGACTAAATGATTTTCTGAATTTTCCTGATAGTCTTCTTCTCGCTCTTCATCATTGGACTTTGCCATCGGTTTTCAGTCTCCCATTTTTCCAATTCCCCTGAGCGGAACGGATGGTTTCCGGTGGTAATTTTTCTGTACAAATAAAACGAATCTATCCGCCTCCGGGTTGGGTCTGCAGGTTCGATGCGATCGTGAACATTCGTTTATAACTCTATAAAATTAATTAAGCCTTACAGCATGGAGTGGTAGGCAACTGGCTTTGATCGCAATCCCGACGTAGAATGCGGGATTCGTTCTAAAAGCCCATTAAAAACATGGCCAACACACTAATGGATATTGCAGGGGTTTTTGGGGAAGAACTGATGAAGCCAAAATTGAATTATTTTCAAGTTGAAGTGGAATCGGTCCATTTAGATCTTAAACGAATTTCACTTTTGAAATATTTTTTACTGAGAATCGTTCATTAGCGAGAAGTCTAAGTGATCATAGAAATTTAAAGAAGTTGCATATCATCTAAACGCTTGAACTAGCAGTAGTAATATTAAGTAAACCCAGCGGATCTTTGATTTAACTGCAACACTTGTACACCTAAATGCTCTTGGAACGTGGACTACCACATATCTTATTCAAAGATATAGTATATTATACCTGCCTGGACAAAACTGGTACGGGAAAGCGACTCGTGGAATATTTGGCTAGGTCTAAGAGTCCAGGTGAATCTCGCTACTAATGAAACTTGCCAAAAAGATGTATTAGACGTTCGTTCGACTAGTTCAAAGAAGCTGAAGACCTCCTATATGATAGGAGTCTAATAACAAATCATGTTGCTTTCCCTTGAATAGCCTAAGATCGCTGACTCCAAAATTGTTCTGAGGGACATCAAGCAGTACTGTCAAATCCTAAACCTGCTCGGATGAAAGTACAATAATGCGTTGCTATGAAGGTGAAATCGCAGAACTCCTCAGTGACGTTGAATAGCATAATTTGATTTGCGCGAATGATTACGTCTGTTATAAGCGGCTTGAAGTTAAGAATTTTGTCAAGATGCATTCCTCTACACAGTCAGTACGTTGTAACAAATTGTTGTTGATGTTGTATAAATAGAATTGTATTGGAGTTTTGAACCTCGAGAGAGACTCACCTTGGTGTCGAGGGCAATAGGAACTCACCGTGTTTAGGGCTACCTGAAAATGTCCTCACAGCTTAAAAAAGATTTTTGTCTATTGCTAATAATCCGTTAGTGATATTCAATCAATAGTCGTTCGAGGACACTACGCTCAACAGACAAATAAAATAGCCAACGTCACGCGTTGTCTACACCACAATTCTAAGGTTCTGATTGAATATTTCTGAGATTTTACGACCTCCTCCAACTACATGTTCCAATTTAACTTGAAAACAATGCAGAAATAGCTCCAGCTTTCTCACACTAATTTTAAAACTCCCTGCAATGGCTAAGGTTGACGTTGTTGCAGGAATTGTAGTTATGAAAATAGCTTTAAATTTGTTACGATCGCTTAAGTCACTTGATCCTCGTGGCCATTTTTAAAACCACTCGTACAAGATGCTGTGCATGTGCGCGGTGTGCGACGTCGATCATGCGGGCCCTTTGCCTTCTTCCTTCCCCCTCCCACCAGGATACTAGGCCATTTTTCATTTCTGGCATTGGCCGTCCGTCCCATCCCTCGGGGGGCCTTTACACTGGATCTCGGTGCGGTTTCTAATTTATTTTTTATGATTCAGCTTAAAATTCTCGTTCTTGCGAGCGGGTTTTTTGTTTTGTGTGTATCCGCCGCCATTCGCGTTCCGTCGTCCAAGGTTTAGGAACATGTTTTCCACCGGTTCCCGCCACCTTTTCCTTTCCTTCCCCCCCACAAGGGTACCACTCCTCGCTAATGGAAGCAAAAGGGAAAACATAATCATTACGTCGAGCGGGAGAGTCTCGCTGAAGAGGGATAGCAGAAAGTAAAAAAAAAACCCACCCAGAACACGGGGTTCGTCGTTCGTGGCTATTAGTTAAGTTATACAAACGTTCGGCAATATGGCTGACACCGTGTATAATTATTAGATTGAAATATTACAAATCGCCCGAGGGCCAGACACGGTTCGAAGGGTCCCGTCGGTACGGGGAGGAGCGCATCACAATTTCGGTGACTTGAGGAGGGGACCTGCAAACGAAAGGAGCGGAACTTCCCTTCCCTCCGAGAACCCCCACGAAAAACCCTTCGGGCGAACCGATTCGGCGCGGTTTGCTGATGAAGGCCCCTTGCTGCATAGGGAGACACACACACACACACACACGCCAGTGGGTCCGAAAATTGAAACGAAACCTGCGAAAGAAGATGGGCGTTAATCGAGACCCTGCCGTTACCCTGTTCGTTGGCATTCGCCATCGCACATTCGTCTCGCGCGGATCGCGAAGCAATGATCATGTTGATGGTGGCCGTTTTGGGACGGGGTGCTTTTTTTTGTTGTTACTTCTCTCGTGTGTCTGTTTGTAACCGTTCTGCTTTCGCCTGTTCTGTTGTTGTGCGGGGTTCCCTATGTTTTTCGTCTTCATTTTCGCCGGAAGGGGCCATCCACATTCGACACAGAGACCTTCCATCGCCATTGCTGCTATTCAGGCTTGTCGGTTCACTTTGGATCGATTTTTGGTTCGTTTCGTGTTTTTTTTCTCCTTTCATTCTTTGTGTGTGTGTGAGGAATTTCGTTTTTCCATTTCTTCAATTTAACTTTATCGCTTGCTGGTTGGTTTTGCCGTTGCTCTTTTGTATATGATAGGAGTCGAATATCAAATTATGTTGCTTTTCCTTGAATAGCCTAAGATCGCTGACTCCAAAACTGTTCTGAGGGACATCAAGCAGTGCTGTCAAATTCTAAACCTGCTCGGATGAAAGTACAATAATGCGTTTTTATGAAGGTGAAATCGCAGAACTCCTCAGTGACGTTGAATAGGATCTTTTGATTTGCGCAAATGATTACGTCTGTTATAAGCGGCTTGAAGTTAAGAATTTTGTCAAGATGCATTCCTCTACACGGTCAGTACGTTGTAACAAATTGTTGTTGATGTTGTATAAAAAGAATTGTATTGGAGTTTTGAACCTCGAGAGAGACACACCTTGGTTTCGAGGGCAATAGGAACTCACCGTGCTTAGGGCTACCTGAAGATATCCTCACAGCTTAATAAAGGTTTTTCGTCTATTGCTAATAATCCGTTAGTGATATTCAATCAATAGTCGTTCGAGGACACTACGCTCAACAGACACATAAAATAGCCAACGTCAGGCGTTGTCTACACCACAATTCTAAGGTTCTGATTGAATATTTCTGAGATTTTACGACCTCCTCCAACTACATGTTCCAATTTAACTTGAAAATAATGCAGAAATAGCTCCAGCTTTCTCACACTAATTTCAAAACTCCCTGCAATGGTTAAGGTTGAAGTTATTGCAGGAATTGTAGTTATGAAAATAGCTTTAAATTTGTTACGATCGCTTAAGTCACTTGATCCTCGTGGCCATTTTTAAAACCACTCGTACAAGATGCTGTGCATGTGCGCGGTGTGCTACGTCGATCATGCGGGCCCTTTGCCTTCTTCCTTTCCCCTCCCACCAGGATACTAGGCCATTTTTCATTTCTGGCATTGGCCGTCCGTCCCATCCCTCGGGGGGCCTTTACACTGGATCTCGGTGCGGTTTCTAATTTACTTTTTATGATTCAGCTTAAAATTCTCGTTCTTGCGAGCGGGTTTTTTGTTTTGTGTGTATCCGCCGCCATTCGCGTTCCGTCGTCCAAGGTTTAGGAACATGTTTTCCACCGGTTCCCGCCACCTTTTCCTTACCTCCCCCCACACAAGGGTACCACTCCTCGCTAATGGAAGCAAAAGGGAAAACATAATCATTACGTCGAGCGGGAGAGTCTCGCTGAAGAGGGATAGCAGAAAGTAAAAAAAAAACCCACCCAGAACACGGGGTTCGTCGTTCGTGGCTATTAGTTAAGTTATACAAACGTTCGGCAATATGGCTGACACCGTGTATAATTATTAGATTGAAATATTACAAATCGCCCGGGGGCCAGACACGGTTCGAAGGGTCCCGTCCGTACGGGGAGGAGCGCATCACAATTTCGGCGACTTGAGGAGAGGACCTGTAAACGAAAGGAGCGGAACTTCCCTTCCCTTCGAGAACCCCCACGAAAAACCCTTCGGGCGAACCGATTCGCCGCGGTTTGCTGATGAAGGCCCCTTGCTGCATAGGGAGACACACACACACACACACACGCCAGTGGGTCCGAAAATTGAAACGAAACCTGCGAAAGAAGATGGGCGTTAATCGAGACCCTGCCGTTACCCTGTTCGTTGGCATTCGCCATCGCACATTCGTCTCGCGCGGATCGCGAAGCAATGATCATGTTGATGGTGGCCGTTTTGGGACGGGGTGCTTTTTTGTTGTTGTTGCTTCTCCCGTGTGTCTGTTTGTAACCGTTCCCGTTCTGCTTTCGCCTGTTCTGTTGCTGTGCGGGGTTCCCTATGTTTTTCGTCTTCATTTTCGCCGGAAGGGGCCATCCACATTCGACACAGAGACCTTCCATCGCCATTGCTGCTATTCAGGCTTGTCGGTTCACTTTGGATCGATTTTTGGTTCGTTTCGTGTTTTTTTTCCTTTCATTCTTTGTGTGTGTGTGTGAGGAATTTCGTTTTTCCATTTCTTCAATTTAACTTTATCGCTTGCTGGTTGGTTTTGCCGTTGCTCTTTTGTTTCTTGTTTTTTTTTTGTTCACTTCATTTCATTTCCATTCTTTCCCCCTCCCGACAACCCCCCCCCCCTCGCCCGTTTTTGGGCATCATTCTGATGGACGGATTCATTCCACACCGTTTGGGGAGGGTTTTTTTTATGTGTGTAGCTAAGAACTTAACAGGATTCAGCCAGGTTCGAGCTGCACCGGTGCTCCAGCACGATCAGTCCGATCCGGTGGTGGAATTGTTGGGTCGCTGGCAACATCATAATAAATGATCGTGGAGAGGAGAATGGTTAACGTGGATGAAAGGGTTCGAAGGGCCCACGAGGATCACCGTGTTTCGCATTCGAATTGGCCAGCGTGTACGGGTTCGGTTTAATAAGTTTATCTTCGTTTAATATCTATCAATATCTGTTTATGCTACGGATCGTGCTCTGAGCTATTCGTGTACCGTCGAAAGCATGATTTGTGTGTGTGTGTGCAGGAAGGAACACTGCAGATGTTAAACGTTTTTCCGTTGTTTTGGTTTTGTGGTTCGATTTTAACACGCGGCAGGGAAAAAAATAATCCACCAGATGGTACGGGGTTGGTTTGATTTAATCGATGCCTTTTTAACATGATTTAATCGCCCGTTGTTTCGCGTGGATTAAAATCAATGATGAAACGGAACATGTACCCGTAGTTTGAAATAGTAACAACATTGCATTTCTCTCAGTTTCGTTTCCAACCCATAAGCCGTCGGCAAAACGTATTAAAAAAATGATCCGTGTTGGAAATTATGCTTGTACAAAACATTTACATTAAATTTAATGCTTTTGCTATTTAAATTACATCCAAAGTGAGATGAAATATTAGCCTTATCTGTTTCATTTTGTGTAACGTGTTTAATAAATCGCGTGTGATTTCCCAACACTTACATTCAATTTGCACGAAAGCTTCAACCAATAAACAAAATGGCACATAAATTACAAACAATACAGCAACATTTATGTTTCCTAATACACACAATGCAAGGGAACGATAAAAAAGAACATTCATAAAGATGTTAATTTTGCTGTTCATTTGCTGACACGGTCGCGAAAGCGTAGAAGATTTCCCCGCACCGTTTCTTTGTCGAAACACATTATAAGTATTGCGATGTTCTACAACCAAGATTCGACACGGTTGTCTCGAACTCGAATAGATTTCCTTTTTCCTTATGTGCCGCCACACAATTTCCATCTTCTGCCGTTGATCCAGCATGAAGCGTTTATGTGATCATTTCATTTATCACCCTTCCCGAACAAAGCCCATGCTTTTCCTCGCGATGTGGTGGATATCATTTCGAAGGGTAAAATCGCCTAACAGGAAACTCTGCTGTCATGTTTGATTATAACTTCCATTAGCGTAAAGGGAGGACAGAAACAAAGTGTTCCCAAAGCGTACAGCGTACGGACCGAAGATGTTCCTTTCTGGTGGTGGAAAATGCGTAAGGCAATAACACAAATTTTCTCTAGCCCTTCTCGAAAGGCAAGCGAACGATCCTGAAAATTGCGTAATAATGAACACGTATTCAATTTGTGAGCAAGCAGCGAGTAAACGAACATTATTCTCTCGAGCAACAAATTCACTTAGTTTTCCACTGAATCATAGGGGAAAACCGGGATTCCATGGGACAGGACACACCCAACCCGGAGGGAAATTCATCGTTTTTTTGTAATGCTTCTGTTCCATGTTTTGCATCTCTGTTTCTCACTTGCACAAGTAATAGTATAACCTTCCAAAAAAGGACGAAACCACAACCGTAAGCTATCGATTTCAGTTGGCAAAGGTTTTCCACACTCACAAACACACACCCCGTACCTTAGGGTGAAAATTCAATCACCAGCTAAGGGAACGACAAGAAACGGAAAGCAACAAATCGTGCAAATGGCGCACCCTTTGCGAATGGAACTGTGTGGCCCAACCGATGCGCCCTTGAATGAAGGAGCAAAAACAGAACCCGGGAACTTGCTATCCTTTTTGTTCCATTTTTATTAGCTTGTTTGCGCGGTTGCCATTCCCGTGGCCGTGGTCAAATTGGATAGGGGTTGCCTGTTTTCCACTGTTCCGGTTAATGTGCTGGAGAACGGGGAACGGCGAAATGATGGCCGCGCGCGCGTTCGTAATAATGATGGCGTGTTGGTGAAAATGAGTTGCAAATTTGTTTGTTCGGGGCGTTGTGTTCTAATGTGCGAACAGTGGAGTGTGTTCACGTGTGTCTATGACGCTGAGGAGCAAGAGATTACTAAACAAAACTACCCTACTTCTTCTGTCAAATTGATTATTTGTGAAGAAAAAATATCAACAGAATAGAATATTTCTTGTTTGCAACATAATGTATGATTAATTAAAAAGTTTTTCAGATATTCTGATTTTATACATTGATCATACTCGTTTTAGAATAGAGATGATTTTTTTTTATTTACTAACCAGCGACTTCTTCAATTTCCGGTATTTTGTTGAGAAATTGTTACCATAAATTTTTGATACATTGATCTCTAAAATAATAATTAAAACAGACAGAATCTCATTCCATAAAAGATGGTCCTGCATTCTTCAATTCTTGGATTTTAATATTTTTATAGTTGAATTACTTTGCATTCTCCCTAAAATAATTAATATCGAACCGAAATCATTCCCGGCTTCAAACTCCAATACACATTCCAAGCGCAATGATTAACCAAACGACATCGAACCAGCCCACGCTCGAACGCGACGAAAATCGATCCTTTTTATCAATAGGCTCGAAGCTGTCACCCGATCCACCCGGTGGACATTTATTTCCCAGGCTTAGCCTTTATCAGCGGTACGGCAGCAAAAGGTAGCCACCGAGCAAGGCAGCTTCCAGTGCGTGTGCGGGATTGCGTGTAAGTGCACGGTACGACCTTCCGATTCCAACTCGTTCCATTTACGCTTTCGTCTTTACGTACGCTTCTCGACCGGTTCGGCACCGTGTACGAGTGCATTATGGGTTCTGGGGCGCCCGCGACCCATACGCTTACAGGATTTATCTCCCCGGTGGCTCAAATTAATGATCATAGCTGGTAAAATAATCTCTTTCGAATACAAATACATGCACTCGAAGCCGGCTGACGCTGAAATGAACGGGGTTTGGGGTCGAGAGCGCGCCGGAATGTGTCACATCATTTATTCTATCTGAAACGCGTTGACGCATTCGGGGCTTCCTTCGGGGAGATGCACCCGGGTGCATGCATCCGCGGGTCGTTTAGATCGGTATGCACTTTCGGTGGTTTGTACCGGTGGCTTGGCGGTGCTCGCTTATCTCGACAGCTGTCCACTCGCGCTTCGAACGGCCATTTATTTTCCACCTTTAATGGACGCCGGGTACGGTGCAGCGACATAGCGACGGAGCGAAGATTCTTTCACACCGTCCTTTACCAAACGATCCCACCGATGTGTCCCTCCATCCCGCTACATTCGGTCGCCTGGTGTTTGATGATCGTTTAACCTGTGCCTAGTGATCGCAGTGTCCGTGTGTGTAGTTTTTGTTGTGGTTGAACCGAGCCTCGAAAATCGGTGACAATGCTGAAGGTGTTAAATGACCCTTTCGATCGTCATTAAGTGTGTTACAATGTTGCTATTAGGCATGATTAGTTTGATCGATGTCGGTTCTGGGATCGAAGGCAGTCGATGAGATTGTTCCGATAAGAAACACGGTATTGTGGTAGAGGTCGAGTTATGAAGTGTCTATTTCTTGGTGACGATGGAATATATTATAGAGTGTAATGTGAGAGAAATAATTAAGAATAAATAAATTACTTGATATATATGACGAATGACAGAACGCTCGATGTCCTCAAATTTAATTTAAATTGCTTTTAAATGTGCGGAGAGTATTGAGAGTTGATTGAGAGAGTATTGAGTTAATAAAACAATAATCAGAATTCTTAAAGCCTCAAAAATACAACTTGAGATCTTGGTAGCATACTATTTTATAATTTCACTAACATACAATTCGTTATTCTACTCCTTTGTCCTTAACAGAGCCTACAAGATTTTAGATTTGGATCCCAAAATGACTATCAATTTTAGTGATCCTCGGAATAGTTTCTTCTCCTTCTTTTATAGACTATCATCGAGAGTTCTTAGTCTGTCATTTTTGGCCTTGTATTTACCCGCAACAGGATAATCAAATCGTGCGTTCGGCAGAACGGTCCGGGTGGGATTTTGAATCGGTTCTTCCGTATGAAACCAATGCCACCACCATCTCTGCCACTGAGTCACTCTCTCTAAATAGTTAATATATGTATAATTGTCCAAGCCAGTGTCCAGATCAGTGACGAGTCGCAAGAGGCTCTTTGTCACTTTGAATTTGGTTTAATCGAAAAAATGCTAATCTTGTAGAGCTTTCACAAGTAATTGCTTTTGGACTTGGTTCATTAAACCAACAGGACTATCGATACTCAGTGAGAAGTAGAAATTCTTGATTTATCGTCATACTAAAGTTTTCGATCAGTCTGGAGGACGAGGGAAGAAAGGCGCTGGCCTTTAAAATGGCGGGACCGTAATTCAAATCCTTTTACATTTAAACAATAAACATGAATACAGGTAGTACCTTCCAATAAACAGTATCCTTAAACTATGAGTTATCCAAGAGTTGGAAACTCCTGTATCCTACAGCTAGCTATCAGTGTTTGGTAAATAGGATATTGGCGCTTTTCTTGCTTGGGTTTCTACAGTATGTGAATCATAGCTTATGCGCAGTTATTTAGGTAGCATACAGTTCAATTATTCTGATATAACTTTCAATTTATTTCAAAAGGGTTTTATTTGGTATGGTGTACTTTGTTATAAAAAATATTTATTCGTTTTTTATTGTTGGGATGCTTAAGTGCTTATTGTTCTATTCTTAAAAAGTGCTAAAAAGTTCTATTAGAACGTAATTTTCCATACGTTTTCATTTTTTATTATTTAATCTCTGCTCTACATGAGTATTTGTCTTATAGGATGTTTTTAAAATACATCTAGAAGTTAATAAAATATCTAACATTTATCTCTTGAACAAATTCCACAATAGAAACATGTTCAAACGATTGTTCTAATTTGTTACGCATCCTTCTCCAAGCGTGGTGTAGCAACAGTCACGTGTCGTTTAAATACATCAATCCACCCTTATTCTCGATGACGTAGAATGTGGTTCTGCACAAGAAAGATATGAACCCGAAACCCTACGTTCGTCCTGTCCAATTGAAACCCCTTACAACTAATCACATAAACATCATCCAATCGTAAACGATCGTGATTTTCAAGTTAAATATTTAACACCACCCTTCTGTGTGGGGGAGAATAATGGAATCAAGCGTCAGCCGGGCTAGTGGGATGAAACAACAAACATCTTCAAACGGTTGAAGTGTGACAATCTTCTCTGTTTGTATTTATGTTTTATTCACCCCCGTAAGGACTTTCGGGTTGTTCCAGCACCTACAGCATGATTGTTTCCCCTTGGTGGAAATCATTCGCTCAAGTGGATTAACGGATTGCCTCGAAGCTGTGCGCCGCTGTGATAGATTGAAATTTATGGCCGACTTCATTTGGGTGATTGTTTTAAACCATTACTTCTTACCCCCTCACGAGGGGGTTCTCTCCATACCACTGTGACAGGGGAAAAGCGTGTCGAAAAGGAAAGCCCACACGAAGGGAACGGAATGAGATTATGTGGTACCATTTTTCCGAACATCCATTCCGAACAGTGCCACAGGGCCTTTCTACCAGCCTCGTTCGTTATAAGAGAGTCAATCTTTTCGCCGGGCAGCCGTTTATAATTTTAATGGGTTTTTCATGAGAATTTCGCTGTTTTCGGGATTTTCACCCTGTGGTGGGTGGGACCACACAGTCACCCGATGCCGTGTGTTTGCCTTTCACGACCATGTCTTTTTGCGGGACGCGAACAAAAACCCCCACACACACCACTTCGCGTACCGTACCCGAATAATGGGGCATCGTAAAAGTGTGTGTTACTAATTTTGGTAGAGTGCTAACGCCGGGTGATGGAAAAGTCTCCTCCTGTGGGAACTTTTGCTACGATTAAATGGGCGCAGTAAAAACAATCTTCATCTTCACCGGCAGCATCATCGTTCGGTCGGTTTGCAGGGGTTAATTAAATCAAATGGACGAACGTAGCAATGGTACAGTACAATTTTTGGAGAAGCTTTGTGATGCATCAGCAGCGTGACGGTTGTTTAGGCGAGAGACCTTTGCGAAAGGCGAAAGGGTGATTATTTTCATAATTATGTACACAGCTTCTTTGTGGCGCGTGTGGAGCGTCTTATCGGGTTGGGAACATGCGCCATTGTCCTTGTAATACAGTTGTGAGGAACGCGTTGTCTGACGAATTAAATGTAAAGTATGAAACGCTCCTCAAGCAAGGGAGGTATAAAGAAATTACAGTGCGTTGAGGTAATTTATTTTTATTACCCAGGAAATGTTCCAATAATATGGCAGCCATTCTGAGTAACTAGATCAGAAAAATAGTGTTTTAAAAATAACTTCCCGTCTGTCCAGAGCCACTATAATAAATTAATCATCTTTTAACTTAATCAACTTCTCAGCTTTAAAAATGTCCTAGTGTTTCAATTGTAGTTAAATTGGTTTGAATACTCTTTGAATCGTCGAGTCATCACATTTTTGGATACTTTAACGTCGTATCGCTTGTTCTATCTCGTGTCAAGAAGAATTTGTTGTTATGGAACTTTAAAACGAGGGATTGAAGGATGGCCAATTGGGTCGATCTCATCAGTTTAGTTATTCATCCATGTTCCGAAATAAGAGCACCATATAAACGAGCTCTAGAATAAGCCTATCTAGAATAATATTATATTATAATCATTTTACTGATAGTATTACAATTGTAAAATAAAATAATTTTTCGCGCATGAGGTTGTCACAGTCTTTGGTAATTTTTTTATATATTTGCTCAAGTGTTCTGTTAGCGCATCATTCCTCAATATGAGATCTAAAAGAGTATTTTGAGTTTAATATTAAACAAAAATCTGTTTTTTTATATTAAGGCTAATGGCATAGAAATAAAACTTCTAAAAACCCCTCTACTAGTTTCATAAAATTCTATTGGGAAGAGTTCAAAACGCCTACCCTTGCACAAAACTTCGGTGTGGACAAAGTTAATGGGATGTATAATTTTTATCCCATTTCGGATCATTGTTACACCACACGTGAGGAAAGAGAAACGATCCAATAACAACTAGACACGAACACCGATCAGCCTCCGATCTGGCCGCGTGTGTGGTCCGACGCATTCGGCCGGCCAGAGTCCCGGGGCTGTGGTTTGGTGACGAGCCCGCTATTAAATACCTTGGCGGCATCCTGCACTAGGCCGTAAGGACGATTCAAGCGCACCCCGGGGAAGCCGTTTTCGTCTGGGATAAACACCTTTCGGAGGCACACGCGCATCGTTTGATGTGTTGTTCGTCTGTTTTTTTTTTTCAATCGGGACCCCGGGACATGCTCCGTTTGTTGTTGTCATCCGTCCCAGGGTTTTTTTGTTGTCCCAGGATGTGGGAGCAGCAAACGAAGATAATTTTTCACCTTATCGAAAGACTAATTGTCCCTCACCGTCCCCGTGAATCTGTCGGGGGTGCTCTTTCGGGTTTTTGTGGTACGGTGGGACACCAATAAGAAAGAACCCTGCTGACCCGATTCTTACCGATCATTGTCAGCCGCTAGCTTCTTCGGTGGGACGGTTTCGGTGGGACACACATGTCACAACATTAAGATTTATGCAGTCCGGTTAGGTGGATTGTGGAGCGGCGGATCGGTTCCGATACTGCGTCAGGTTGTGTCGTGTAGCTAGGGTCATATCTTGTTACCTGAACCTTTGATACCATTTGATTTGATTAATGAACGTACGATGAAGCGCACGTTATCGTTGGGTTGGGTAGTGAATGAAACTGGTCATTACGCGCAGAACAAACAAACGAGGTGCACAAAAGCGCTGGTTAACTTTACATTGTTTTGTGTGGTCGATTTACTTGCACATTCCATGTTTCCTTAAAAATAATAATAAAGGAACCGAACAAATAGTGTAAAAACAGAATTTGATTTTATTAAAATATTCTAACAAACACTTCGTTGTTCTAAAACAAATTTAAACTTGAAACCAATAAAAGTCTAAATCTGGAAAACCTTCTGCTTCAGCCTGAGAACTAAATAAATTATCTTACAATTCAAAGACACCTAAAGAAACAATCATACACGGGGCGTTTATTGTATTAGCAATTCAAGCAAGAAGATAACAAACCTCCAAAAATCTATCTAATCTAACACATCAGTTTTCATAGTTACCTAGGTAATATATTTGGGAAGATTATTTTGCTAAAAATATTTAAATACCTCAGCAACTTCAAACCAATCTTCCCAACTTATCAAACAAATTAGTATATAAACAAAATATTCGAAAATTCAGCGTATACGAATAAAGTCTACTGAATTCGAAACCCTAGAACTATAGAAAGGGATTGAAACGATATTGTGACATAAACTCCAAGCTGTTATTATTCTGATTTTTCAATCATTTTTATCCGACCGCAATTCCAGTCCTTCAAATCAGACGATTTGACAATAGGCTACTCTCATAAGATCTCAAAACAATTGTAGAAAGTTCCTAAAATTATATAAAAGAATCCAAAATGTTTTGTAAATAATGGTAATTGAAAATTATTCAGAGTAAACTTGAAGGTATATTTTTCTCTCGATATACGACTTCTCAAGTCAAGTCTTTAGAAAGGCGATTTTAATATTGCTTGGAAACAGAGTGTCAAATTCCTTGAAGTATTTCTAGACAAGAGGCTAACTTACACCAAAAGGCATTGAAGAAAAACTACTGGCTGGTTTAAACATTATCCTTATGCTGAAAAGTTTTAAACATAACAAGCTAAGCGTGGAAAATCAGATATTTCTGCATAGTACTGAGAGATGTTTTGCTCATAGTTGGGTTAGTGAATATGGTTAAGACCTACGGTAGTTATATGCAAAATTTAAACAGAGACATTCTCCATTTTTCCACGAAAAGGCGTCACTTCATGCAGTTTAAACACAATCTTGTTACGATGAAATTTAAGTATTTGAACCAATTTTTAATTAATTTTGATAAACAAACCATTAAAGATACGCTACTACTGCTGCTATAAGAAGTGAAAATATTAACATCTATTGAGAATTTCCATTTTCAGTCTGATTTAATGTTAACTTGCGCCCGGTAATGCCGGTAAAAATCCCAAGGTAATGCCGGTAAAAATAAATCGTAAACAACAACATTAAAATCATGTAATAATTCTATTGAATGTCTGACTTGCGCAGGGTCCTAAGCTCTATTGCGATCCTGCATAATGCTGTAAACCATTGCGTTAGATAATAACACGCACAGACGGACACAAACAAAAGGGAGGGCAACCTTTTTTCGGTGACTGTAACAATAAATTGGCAGCGCAGAAGGTAAACCACAATTGAAAGAGAAATAGTACGACATCCCAACAGGACTTCGAACACCGATCGATCCGCCCGAGGATCATCTGCAGCATTTGAACCGAAAAAGGAACTGTTCTGTTTGATCTTTTGTGCGGTGGAAAACGATTAGCCTCTCGGTACAAGCATTTTCCTTTCGCGGGGACTTTCGGGGATGGAGAAAAAAAACGGTCCAGAATGATCGCAACCGATGGTTCGGTAAACATAACACAACAAAACACCTCCTTTGGGTGAGCGATGGTGCAGAAAAGTCACAATATTATGTGGACAGGCCTTGCCGCACTGCGGGAGGTTCGGTCCGGTGATGCGGTCTGATTGGTCTGAAATCGATTTTTCATCCCTGGCCCAAACGTTCGGACACGTGAACGTGATGTGCTGTGAAGGAAAATGGTGAAAATAAAGGCAAGCTGATTGTTTCGGTCCAGCTCGAGGACATAGATGTTCGGGTTGGTAAGCTTTTGTAAGGAGCTGATACAATGACACAGCAAACGGAGCGAATCTGGGAACACATAAATTATGTTCACGTGAAAGGTATATTTTGAGCATCAATTTTTTTTGGCTTAAAGTGTACAAATATTATGTTTTTATACAGGGATGTATTCATTTGATCAATTTATTTAATTTTTTTTATTTGAAACATAACAGCAGTGAAAAAAATCCTAGAAAATCAGTAAAAATCACTAAAAAAATGAAAAATTCAATTTAAGGAATAAATGATAGCATAATTTGATTAAAATTTTTTGTTTGATCCTCACAATATTATTTAATTTTTTTATAATTAATTTCATAAAAAATACAAGATCAGAATTATTTTTAAATCAAGGAATTACACAAATTGGAGAAAGAAATATTTATTTAAAATTGTTTTATTTTAATTGCCTTATAGATAGTATTGTTGAATTATAATTATTAACAAATGAACTCTATGAAAACGTTCCAAAACCATGCGCAGTATGAAATTTTAAATCCATTTCCCGTCGGTAGAAACGAATACCGTGGCACTCGGAATTCATTACTAATGGCCGTGCAATGGCAAAATAACTTTTAATTGTTAGCTCCTTATGCTTGCAACGTATGTCACCGCCCGCTGTTGACTCGCTGGTGTCTTTTGATATTTAATTAGTTTTTCTTTCTTGTTTCTCTATATGCTTCCCAAAAGCACAATAGAAACGCTTCGTACAACCCAAAAGCTGCACACATCCTTCAGATTAGCCGGAGCGAAAAATGGAAGCTTTTAAATAAGGATACGGATGGCAGCTTTGAGATGCCGTCGGCAGTAGAGAACGAACCCAGCGAGAATACTTGGTCCCATTAAACTCTTTTATGCATGTAGGCTGTCGGATCGGTGTCGCTTCTGTGATGTCGCCGTAACGACACGTTGCGCAGTGTTTTGTGTCCCTGCTGGGCCATATAGCAGCTGCTTTCTTTTGGACGATTTTTATGAACAATTGGCGCTCACCTTCAGAAAAGTCTCATGGATGAGCTAGGCGCTTGATGGGTTTGTTTTGGGCTTCATCCGGTGTGCGTGCCTGTTCGGGAAGGTTAGTGATGATGGTAAAATATGCACCTTTATGCTTCCATTTCCTGAACGTTTGGCGCACGTACTTACCTTTGGTGTATGCTTTTTTACCTTCGGCAATATGCATTCAATTAGGATGACAGCGGATTATACGTTGTGGAACTTTGTCGCAGGCTAACAACGTAGTGGGCCAATATGTTTTTTTTTGCGGTAGAGGCTTCGGAGGATTATATGCAGTCGATGTCGACGCAACGAACGGAAAAAAGAGATCATGTTGAAAGATTAGTTTCCGCTGTGAAATCACCCATGAAGGTTATTAATTTAAAATACATTTTATTTAATATCCAAACATTCTGGCCAAACATTGTTTCACAAAAGGACTCGAGTAGCTTCTCACCAAGAAAGTTTATTTTCTCTCGAATAACGTTATGCCAAACGCTTCTGGATATAGTTTTGCACTAACACAATTTGATACATTTTATTCCGGCACGATCAGAGACTTTGTGGTTTGCCACAGTTCCACGCAAGTCTTAATCGTTGTTTCGCCGTTTTTGTTGTTGCAAATGTTGGGAAACGTGGGGGAAAAAAATGCACCCCACATTTGCACTGGGAGTAAATTAACAATCATTGAGACGTTTAAAATAATGCTCCAGCACCGGCACGGAATGGGTCAATCCGTTTTGCAGCACAGTGCAAGCGATTGCTGATTGCATCGCTAAAAAACCCCCCACAACACCAAAGGAAAGAAAAGAAAAAACCCCACTTTCGCACAAAAGGGCGTCAGAGCGATTGGTATTGGCGTGGAAAAGGTACCAAACATCCCAACTAGAGACTTCATAATGATATGATCGCTCACGTTTTCGCTTTATTTCTGGCTTTAATAATACAACACGAGCACCCGAATATCCCGATCGCCCGATGGGGCCCTCAAAAGGCGGGCGCACATGTTTATTCATTCCGTGCACGGCTCGAGACGAGTCCTGCCAGACAGCGTGAGGTAGTTTTTTTTTTGCTTGCAAGCACTAGAAAACAGTGAGGAAAGCCTACAAGAAGGATTCACTTCACGAATGTTTGAAGATCGGTCGGTTGAATA
>KB664255.1:6349546-6395369 GCA_000349025.1 Anopheles minimus | reverse complement strand
GCGATTGGTATTGGCGTGGAAAAGGTACCAAACATCCCAACTAGAGACTTCATAATGATATGATCGCTCACGTTTTCGTTTTATTTCTGGCTTTAATAATACAATACGAGCACCCGAATATCCCGATCTCCCCGAATGGGGCCCCAGAAGGCGCACATGTTTATTCATTCCGTGCACGGCTCGAGACGAGTCCTGCCAGACAGCGTGAGCTAGTTTTTTTGATTGCAAGCACTAGAAACCAGTGAGGAAAGCCTACAAGAAGGATTCACTTCACGAATGTTTGAAGATCGGTCGGTTGAATAAAAAAGTATTCAAAAAAAAAAAAGACAGAACAATAGAGCAACGATCGTGGAAGGAGACGCAACTCCTTCGAAGTGAGGGAACTGACTGCAAATCAGATGCGTCCGAAAAGGAATCGCTCGGCTTTATTATGTTATTATTGTATCGGAGACGCGATATTGATGCCAGCAGTCGCGTCCAAATCGCAGCCATCGCTGTAAACTGGGAAGAGGAGTGAGAAACCACAAAGAAAAAGAAAAAGATTAAAGTGATGATCGAAAACATCAGGAAAAGAAGATCCTCTTGGAAGAAGTGGTAGCAAAAAAAAAGAGAGACACGAAATTGGAAAGAAAATGCAAAAAAACACAATGGACGGCTCTGTGTGTTGAAATTGCACGTTTATGTTGCACAAAAAGCATGGGCACCCAACCAACCGAATGTTTGCCACCGTACCGTGCGGGGGAATGCCCGAGGAAGCCCGTATCGATGCTGAAGAAACAATTCCACTGAAAAGCATATCATGCTTTACAATTGTGAAACATAAATTCGAACAAATAAATGTCGAATGTCTGCTGTGTATATTTATATACACGAGGGCATACTTTTTTTCTCTCTTTCTCTCCTACGTCCGTGGCGTGTTTGTTTGTTGCCTTTTGGTGGTGTTTCTGTTCTTATGCTTCTTACATTACATACGATCGAATGTTTACCTTCAGTTCACGCGAAAATTGTGTCTCACACTGGCGTTGATCTGTCTGGCGAATTCTTCGGACAATGATGCGGCTGCTGCTGCTGCTGTTGATGCTGATGATGATGTTGTTGCTGCTGCCAGGAGACTATTCATACCGTTGCCAGTGGGGCAAAGGGTTTGATGGAGGGTTTTTGCTTTTCTCCTTACATCTCTCAACTTTAATTCTTCCCCGGTTGCTTTCCGGCAATCGTTCGCGAGGTTCGTTAGTTTAGGTACGATTTGGTTTTTGCTGATTTTGATTGTTTTCTTTGCTCATTGATTTTGTTTTTTAATTTACGATCGAGAATCGTTCCGAGTTGTGTGGAAAAGGATCGTGTTTTTGTACGGCAAAAGTAAAAGATTGTAATGTTTGGAGATGAATCGAGTTTGATATTTTCGAAATTTATCGCTCTTTTTTTTGACTTCTTGGAAATTAAATTAAATTCTGTTTAACATACTTTAATTTACCAACATATCCTGAGTTCATGTACAACATTATTTATAATTTTATTGATGCATTTCGTTATGGTTCTTCTTCAAAGATGGAAACAACACACAAAACAGCAAAAAATCATCATCAGTTGCACCCTAAACGAATCAAACCATTATTGCGGCGGTAGCAAAGCAAAGCTTGGAAAAAACCTTCCCAAAGAAAAGTACTTTATAACATCTGCCGTTCTCTCACACAGGGATTTTCTAATAATGTAATAATGTTATTGGATTAAATTGAATTATGGCACAGACAGATACACACAGACACGACCCAAGAGAGTTCAGCAGGAAAGGATCGTGTGAGGATGAAGGGAAAAAAACTAACACACAACTCCCATAAGGAATGGATATCTACGAAATCATTGAGCTGAAAATGGATGTAATGTAACACCATAGCGTGAGCCATTTTGCGTTCCGCCATTGCTGACGCATCCCCTTTGGTGTTTTGCGGGGAAAAGCGTTATGTAAACAGGCGGGCATATCGTATCCTTGCTGGAAAATGGTCCTTCGCTACGGGCAAAAAAAGAAACCACTACACCCGACCGCAGATTATGCCTTTATGTTCACACCATTTTTAGCACCGGTTGGCACACCGGATTCTGGCGCGTTTCATCATTCCGTAACTTTGTGTTCTTTTTTGTGTAGGACTCACCGCAGTACCGCATGCGGAAAACGCGCATCCCGCCCTAATGGCCAATGATTGATCAATGTTTGATCTGTAATTGATTGGCCAAACAGGAGTTGCGGGGCAAAAGTTTTCCGTTTGGGTTTTGGGCTGTTCACATTCTGTGTCTTTCGGGGAAGCCATTTGTCTTGTTTAATATTGAGTCTGTTTTTTCGTGTGTTCCTATCGCCCAGAAAACCATAACGACCAACTGTGTTCCCGATGGGCAGTGTGCATCGGGCCATGTTCTACCCGAGCAATCATGTTTGAAACATAATCAACGGACAGAGGACGGCATTTGGTTGGTTGTAATGTTCTCACAGGCGCGTTAGTGATTATGAAACATAAATCTTATCATTCCGAGCTATCACGTCCAATAAACGAGGTTTGTTCCAAGCGTTTCGGGGAGTTGCGGCAAACGTTAGCAGAAGAGCGCACGACTAGAAATGATTTATGGCAATATCTTGGGAAGAAAAGAAAAAAATAACAGCCACATTCAACGGGCATCCGTCTAGTGTGCTCTAGTTTATATTGCTTTTATTCAGTGTCGCAAAAGGGGTCAATTATTTTTCCTGTGGGTTTTGATTAGAAGAAGCGCTCTAATGAAGTTAACGGTTTGAGAGGGGTTGTGGACGTTAATTGAACACATAAAGGATTGTTACTGTTTGCAGGAGGGAATCACAGAATTGAGCGAGCTCTCAAATGAAGGTTTCTATTGTAAGTTTTCCAACGAACGATAAGGGTGTTAATGTAGGAATTGGTGTATACAAGTACTTGATTGCCGTGGAGTTCTTGGTTTCCTCACCGAAACTTTATCGGTCTAAACAAATATTCTTAAATGTTTTTTTTCTTCCTATGCATCAAAATAATCCGGTTTGAATCTCACGATTTTTCGTGATTATTGTTGGCAACTTCAGCTATGCTACTTATCCTCTGCTTATTATTTCAATCCAACGGTATAGGAATTATTTGCTCTGTACTAAAACCACATCTTCAAAAACAATTATAATTCCAGAAATGTCATGAACTAGTCCTTATCATTCCAAATCGTTCCTCATGATGATCATTGTCATTGGAAACCTATCATTCGAGATCATCTGTACATGCACATTAGGCAAGTACCCAGAAAGATTAACTAGAAGTGTTACTAAAAATAGCTTTCAGGTAAAGCGTAACGCTGAGGTTTCGATGCATGACGGGAGCTACAGGACTCTGAATGGAGCCGAAGGATTAGAGGGCCGTTTAATTGCCTTCCCGCGATAATGGTGGACTCTCGAAGGATCTAGGCGGAATGAATGTTTGGGCTACTCAATAGCCCAGGTAGTCAGAACTACCACTTAAATTACTTCGGATTTTACAACGTAAACTGGTGTGGAAGTTGTTGTGTTGCGCTGATGATCTTCCCATAATTAAGAATATACAGAAATTGAGGCTTGATACGTTTTGAAACATTCACGAAAGGTTGAACAGTGAATTCTCCACAGTAGACCCGGGGGAAGGAGACTCTTGAGGAACTCTCAACCAACGAGGCTCTTAGCAGCGGCCAACTTCAGCAAGTGTCCTCCATCAAGAGGATAACAGGCCACGGTTTCAATTATTTCTTTTTGACCCTTCTTTAATTGACGATCTTTTGATATACATAACATACCTACTTATACTACAGGACTCAGGAAGATCCTCTTGTAGGAGAAGGATCTCAGGAAGAAATATGTTATCGTTAGTATCAATTTAGCCTTGATCATCATGCCAATAATTGTAAGGCGTTGGATGATTGAATCAAGGTTTAGGAAAACATCAAATAATGAGTCCAATGCAATAATTTGTATGGCCATAATGTCAAAGAGACATCACCGAGATCATGCAAATAATTTAGTTTTCGGTCTTCGTATCAAGACTTAGTAAACACCAGTTTGATACAAATTATTTTAATTATCTATGTTTGAAAATAGTCTATTTTTTAATCTGCATATATCTTTATCAATATATTTTATTCAATTATTCGCTATAATTATTCAAAAATAATTTAATCAACTTTTCTTCGTTCCTCGAAATTTTCTCTGTTCATTCCAACGAAAGGCATACGCATCCCCCACCAAGTGCTTCCAATTCTTTTATTCATGAACTTACTTACTAGCATTGTTTCCCCCATCCGTCGGAGCAAAGGGTTTCTCTGTGTCGAAAAATTACATCCCCCGGCACGCGTATTATTCCGGGTGCGAAAAACATCTTCACCGGGTGGCCACAACCCACCCCCAGTCGGCAGTCAATTTCGGGGCTGATATTATGTATCGCTTTAATTTATTCCCCTGGCCAGTGCTTATGAATACAATGGCCAGCAAAGACACACCCAAGAAGGTTCGTTTAATTTGCTGAATATTTTCGCCCCATTTCTCTTTCGCGATTGCTTCTGCGTGCGATTTGAATTGGAAGCGGGTCCATTTGTACAAAAAAAAAATCAGTACGCAGCAGTAACGGCAGGATTCACCTTTTTGCATCGATGCTGCGTGAGAAAAATGGTGGATAAATGGTGTGATATTTATGTTGTACTTATCACGTGACCTATAGCAAAAAGAAAGAAAAAAACACACCGAGCATGTCAGGAGTGGAGTGAACGCTTGTGGGTAGAATTTATCTTCGTTGGTAACCGTTTTATGGTGAATAGATGCGGCATAAATTGTGTTCATTGTTTTCGCACACGGCTGTTTGAGCTTCCGCGCCATGTTTCCCATCCTGGCACCGTACCACAGAGGGCTAACGAAGGCTATCCAAGGCTTTGCATGCATGTTGGTTATCTTTTTAATTCCCTCTGCCCGATCACTCACCTCGGTGCGCCGGTGAATGGAGTGCTAGGGGAGCGTTCGTTATCGAAACGGAGACGATTAGTTCCGCTACTGTGATTGCGTTAATTAAAGGAGCATCCATGTGTTTGATTAAGCTTAACATCAACTTTGCGCCCAATGCGCCCCGAGGCACTACCGAGGCCCATGTGCCCTTTCTTTGAACTCGGCGCCGGATTTACCTTACGGTGCTTGGGGTTTGTTTGCGAAAATAATGAATTGATGAAAGGTTTTGTAGTTCACACCTCGAAGCGCACCTCGCCACCACGCTTGATCGTGGCGAGTGTTTGCAAGTAAAGTTCACTGAAGCGAGTAGCGGAGGGTAGTTGGAGCAGAGAAATAAAAAAAAAACACACAAATGAAATTCCACAACCGAAGAAGCAAAAGGAAACCCACCGAAGGGTGTCCTCGTTGATTGGAGCAATTAGCCCGATGGCGCTTATAAGCCTCACACATTGGGCGATTGTTGTATGTGGTTGCTTTCCGTATCGTGTGTTTTGCAGGTTTTTTTTTAAACTTGTTTTGTTGTGTGTGGGTGCAATGTTTGTTTTGCTGGCCTGCAATCGGGTAATCGGAATGCTCAATCACCGGAATGGGTGGAATGTGAGAAAAGCACCATGATTGTGGTGATTGGTCGATAAAACTAAAGACCAGGTTGCGTTTGCCACCGTGCACAGTAGTCGTTGCACTTGCTCGGTGGTAAATGGAGCATGTAAGTGTTTGGAGTATAGCTATTTACCTTGTGTGTGAAGGTAGGTGCTTAGTATGGCGTAGTAAATGTAATTGCTTCTTTCAGAACTGGAACGCAATGGAAGATAGAGTTGGATTTTGTTTCATTTAATATCTTGTGTCTAAAATAAACGCCGAAAGATCTTTAAATCACATGACACTTTCCTTCCTAGTACTGCTACCGGTTGCTGTAGGGGTTGAGTCCCTTAAAAATTATTTCTTTTTATCAGGACTATCAACAGCTCCGAGAGCTCAGTACCAAGAACTAAGTTGCACACGTGCATTCCTTGAGTGGCGGTTAAAGAAGAATAAAAACCATTAGAAACCTCCATGGGACAACAGCTTTCGGTTACCCAGTTGGTGGCCCAAGGAGAACAATATATTCGGTGTGGTGTTTGTCCAGATGAGCAAAAGGATCTTCTTCTCGGGTGTGCGGTTGTGTCCTCTGCAGAAGTCAACTTTGCATTGTACGCGTCCGCCTTTGCGCTCATCCTACGCGGTTGGACAATGTCGTCGGACGAGCAGTCATGCAGTGAAGCAGCCCATTCGGTGTTGTCCATTGCAGCTGGTACACTATTATGCTGCGGACAAGCGCAGACATCCAGTCACCTTTTTCGGTGGTAATGAATCGTTTAATAAAAGATTGTAATGTTTGCTTTTGGGCAGGAAGGTGGTTTGTTGTAATGGTTTGTATACAGCAGATGTTTCTGTGATATTTGTTGAGAACTTATGACTTCGATGCCATAAACATCAATGTTCACTGTGTAACAATACTTGGTTTCAATCGTTGATTAAATAAATTTGCAAAATCGTTTGGGTATTGCATATAAATATTACATTCGTCAAACAAGCACACTGACTTCAATTCAATGAAACTCATTCCTTCTTTCAATTGAAGCCACAGCTCAATGTATAGCAAAAGATACAAAAGGGAGTTGGTATAAACATATTCTTTTCATAGCGCCATCGTTTCAAAACCAAATGAACAAAGTTTTCCAAAAAAAAATATTTCCTTACAAATGATGCACCTATCTTACAATCTTCAAAATGAATCTGTTGGGTTCCATGGCATATATATGAATTTCAAGTTTTGAAACAACCAATAAATTAATCAATGAAGCCATCATCTTGTATGAAAACGAGATGCATCCAAGTTGTGGAAATATATTAAAATTATGTTAAATATGACATGACAAACTATATAATGACAAACTATATAATGTCCTATTTCAAAGATCGAACAAAATTTCCATTCTTCCCTGGAAATCATCTTTGTAATAAAACCTGTAATAATAACGATCGGCCAGTCAAACACACAGTGACCTATTTAACGAAGTACCTATTTAACCTATTTGACCTATTTAACGAAGTACGAATGTTTCAGGATCCTTTGTACTTAATAGAATATGCGCTCTACTCCCCCCTACTCAAGTCACTAGAATCGACAGATTAGTGAGAATAAAAAAACAAATAAAATTGCCATTCGGCGAACTTCCTGGAGACTCTAATTTGAACTTCTACCTTATATCACTCGTTTTGAGGATAGGATTTGAGATATTAGAAGTAAGATGAAGGAAATATCCATAGGCCTTGCTCATTACAAAATGTTGGACTGGACACTGGACGCTCCTGATAACATGTGTACTACAAACTCTGTCAGTTCAGTAATTTGAAGAACCTGAATAAGATGAGACTGTGATAATTTTCCACTCACTGGATGATCGACCGAGTTACCTTACAACTTAATTTAGAACTCAGCTTCTCCGCTGGAATATGTTACATCTATACTCAGGATGATTGTGCAGCTACATTTCTCCAGAGTAAAATCTCGGAAGGGCTTGGTGGTTCGTATATGAAAACTTCTTGGACTTAAACGTAGCGGCTTTGGAACTTCCACGGAATGATCGCAGGTGGCGAGAATGTGCAATTTGTCTTATTCCCTATTTTTCCTCTTTTTTCCATTCCAGAGATGTAAGAAACCTATAAGCTTCAAAATCTCTTTCATTACATATCCAACCAACAATTCCTCGTCTACATACTCCTTTTCCAACCTTTCTATCTTTTTCTCTCCTTTATCGCTTTCCATCGGTTCTGCTGGTAGCTTCGCACCGAGGACTCTGTTTTGTTAAATTTAATTAAATAAATTTGTACCTAGTTGTGTTAGCAGCGTGTTCACAGCACAGCAGATCGCTCACGCCTGATAACAACACCGTTGTCAGCTAGTTGTCGCGCCGGCTTTACCAACCCCAGACCAGCAGCGAACGGGGAAGAAGGGAACCTATCATCACCATGCGTACATCGCCGAAGGTCAAGCTGCGCGTACCCTTCTGCGCACTTTCTTTCGCCGGTAACGTAACCGAACACGGCACTGTACTTGCCAATTACCACTATTATGTTCCACGGGGACAGGAACCGTGAGGACACTGGCTAGTGATGTTGGGTGGTAATTAAATAATTACCAGGCTTAAGCTGCTCATTACTAGTTGACTTGTTTTATAACATTATTTACTGATGGTTGGGAAGTTGGGAGTGTTAACGGAGCTTCTGTTGGTGGTTTTTACGAAGCTGAAGCTTGCCGATTGCGTTACTACAATTGTAACACTGCGTTTGATGTGAAGCGAGGTGAGACTGAGAAATATGTGGAGTTATCCATGGAGAATAACGATAAAAAAAATGATTCTATAAAGCTATACTAAACTTGTGTGTCTGATGGATAGTTTTTGAGAACTGGCTACCATTTTGTAAATATTCTTCTGAAATAAGACGGACTGTGGCGGACGAATCATAAATGTTCTAAAACACTCCATTTCAAATTTTTCCCAATTCCCGAAACGGGACAGAATATACCATGTAAAGAACGGACGCGAACCCGAACATGAACCGCTAAAGTGAACGATCTTACACGTCACGATCCGCGCTATGAAGCGGCCCACTTTTTTTTCTTGATGAATCATACCGTTAATTGGTTTAATTTTCCTTTTCCACAATCCTAAAGCCCGCGGTCCCGGTGACTCTGCGAGGACTCTCGCCGAGAGGAGTTTTAATTGGAAAGTTTCCCGTACTGCCCGTACTGTACGACTGTTCCTTCTCCGTTCGTTTCGGGCGATTGCAAACGAATCGAGCCCACCATCGATAAAAGAAGGAACACATTATGATGAACCCCCCAAGGAGGAAGGTAATTGAAAAATCAATCAAAATGGCACCGGTGTTGCTGCCGCAAGCGAGTTGAAAACGGCCGGTAGAAGTGTTGATGACCGTGCTCTTTGCATCGGAACGATCACTTTTGAAGTTGGCGCGGTTTTAACTGCGCACGGGAAATCATCTCGACTCCACTCCGAATGGGCCACTTTACGAACTTTTCTATTTGGGATGCGTCGTTGTAAGTATGTTGTCAGAGCTTGGGTTGGGTGTTGGTTGGAACGTATACAGGCAACATTATTGACTTCAATTATGGCTCAAATGCTTGGAAGGGCTTGAGCCGTAGTACACCGGGGCGAAGGTGATAATTTATACATTCCGTACGGTTTCTGTTGACTGTAGTGAGGTTTATTGCAAAATCGCGTGTTTTTGATCCACCAATTTGGCCGCTTACGCGACTTGAGATCATTAAAAGCATAACCACCATTGGAAGTTATTTTCCAACGGAAGCTTCATCTCGGTACGGAATGATGATGTAGTTATAAAAGAAAATGATGTCAGGCATACCATAGGTACTTAAATATCTAGGAAGGAAGGATACGAAAAAAATGTTTTCATTATTTATTTACAACAAATCTTGTTAAATAAATTGACATTAGGAGGATCCCAAATGAAGCTTTGTCTTCAAGGGTTAACGCACATAATTTGCGCATATTTCGGCTCATTTTGGCTCACATACATTGACAGCCGCTTCTACGCTTCACACACGCTAATTGAACCATCAACGAAAACATTCATATGCTACGACCGACCTCGCGATTAGATGAAAATACGCGCTACACAAAGGGTACACACTCAGCGCAAGATAAAAGCTATACCAGCCGACCACAACAACATACAACGGCATCGATCACAACCACGGGCACAATGAGATACGATTTCAGCTACGCATCACAAACACTCGTACCGACTTTCGGACGAACAAAGTCCGGTCGCGAGTCACATCTCAGTGTCTGTCCGTACGCTTGCCCGTACGTTGTGGGGAACGCGATGCTAAAATTAACCGTCAATTCGCTACACTTCCGCCCGTGTGGAGTGCGCTGGCGTAGCGCCAAGGCACAACCAGCTGCGTCCGTTAATAGTTCGGTGGATCCGGAATGGGAAAATGCACTACCGTTTGAAAAGATTCCAGCACCATCGTTGCTCGGTTTTCTCAAAGAGTTTGGACCGTTCGGTAAGGTTATGCGGTGATAAGGGGCTATCAATTGGTAATGCAAACATCTCTCTACTCAGGCAAATACAAGGATGGGACACTGTACGATATCAATGTGCGGATGCGCGAACTGTATGGCCCAATCATGAAGATGGAAGGTGCGTTCGGCCGGGAAGACATCGTGATGACGTTCGTACCGGAGGACTTCGAAAAAGTGTTGAGGTCGGAGGGCCAATGGCCTCGACGTACCGGGATGGATTCGTTCGTGTACTACCGCAAACAGCACCGACCCGAATATTTTAAAGGTTACGGAGGACTGTTAGCTGAGTAAGTACACTGGGATGAACCTCATAAAGGAGATATTCCCTGTTAAACTTATCTGTTCTAAATTGTAGACAGGGTGAAGATTGGCACAAGATGCGATCGATCGTCAATCCGATCATGATGCAGCCGAAAATCATCAAACTGTACGTGGACAAGGTGGACGAGGTAGCAAGAGAGTTTATGCACATGTAAGATGTCTCAACCTTCCAAGGAACTGTAGGGGAAAATGTGTCAAAATTACTGTGCTTTTATATTACCAGCGTTAATGGACTCCGAGATGAAAAGCACGAACTGCCGGACGATTTTAACGAGTGGCTGAATCGCTGGGCACTGGAGACAATGGGAGTGCTGGTGTTGGACACCCGACTCGGTGTGCTGAACAGGGAACAGAGTGCCGAAGTTAGCAGGTTGATCAATGTAAGTCGTGATCCACAATTTTTAATGGGACATTTGATAGCTTTGTTTGATACTGCCACAGCTGACCAAAGAAGCAGTAACCTTGTTCTACCAACTGGACGTATTGCCATCGATTTGGAGGAAGCTAAAGACTCCAGGCTTCTATCGGCTGATGCGCACACTGGACGAACTGTTCCAGTAAGTGAATCTATGCAAAAATGACTGACAAATTTTAGTGAAACAATAATGAGTCTTCTTATAGTATGATTGCCTCCAAAATTGACGAAGCGGTGATACGGATGGAAAAGAATCCTAAAGCCGATTCCGATACCTTGAGCATTCTGGAGAAACTGTTGAAGGTGGATCGTAAAGCGGCCTTCATCATGTCCATGGATAGTTTGTTTGCAGGTGTCGATACGGTACGGTAAGGCGTTTTCCGATTCTTGAACCTCATTAACCCGAATATCTTCACAGACATCGTCAGGATCGACGGGTGTGCTTTACTGTTTGGCCAAGAACCCCGAGAAACAGGAGAAACTCCGAGCGGAGCTACGTCAGATCATGCCGGATAAAAATACACCTCTTACTCCGGAGCGTATGAAAAACATGCCATACCTGCGGGCCTGCATCAAGGAAGGCCTCCGGATGTATCCGCCGACCTCAGGAAATGGGCGCTGCACTGGGAAAAACCTCGTACTGCAAGGATATCGCATTCCCAAAGGGGTAAGCATCGTTGGGGTGAGAGTTACGATCAGTTCGATCACTCTAACGCTTGGTTTTCGTGCAGATTCTAGTGGGAATGGGTCAACTGGTACTGCAGCGCGAAGAAGGTCACTTCACACGACCCTCCGAGTTTATCCCGGAACGATGGCTCAGTGGTGAGGCTGGTGCTGGTTGTCCGAGCGCAAAGGAGGTACACCCGTTCATATACTTGCCGTTCGGGTTCGGAGCACGTTCCTGCGTCGGACGGCGACTGGCAATGCTGGAGATGGAAATTCTGATCTCCCGAATGGTACGACAGTACGACATCCGATGGAATTATGGCGAGCTGAAGTACAGAGCGACACTGGTGAACATACCATCCAACGACTTGAAGTTTCAACTGAAAGAAGTAACCGATTGAGCAACTGCTCGGGTATTTTTTGTATATTTATTGGCAATAAATGGAACGAACTAATTTCGAGCGAACGCTTGTTCTATTAAACACGCTTGAAGCGATACTCAAGGTCATACTCACCAGTGTGGCGATGTGAGGTAATTTGTCGGAGTACCATTCCACGTACACTACGACGTTTTAAATAAGGGATCATTAATGGATGGCGTCATGCTGATGAGATGGATCAGATGTACAACAAAAATTGTGCAAACACCCCTTTTTTTTTTGTTATTCCAAGCGTCAAAGTCACGGCCAGACGACCAAACACACACATGGATCGCGATCCGTGTACCAAAACAAATCGCGTTTCGCGTCGGCTTCGATGAAGGTCACGCTGGGTGGACGCGTAAACATTAGCGATGGTACCCTCACACCCAAAACCAAAACGTATACGTCGCGGTACTTAACAACGCCGATAAGCCGGCAGTGGTTAATGCTTGCTATTGTCCCATTGCCTCTATTGAATGTTTCCGTTAGTTCAAAACTTGTGACTCCACGTAAAGGAAAACCTTTTGGAAAAGATTTTAAACCAGGCAGAAATGTTGATGCGCCGTAGTCTAATTAGGTTCGTAACCTGTTCCTCTGTCCGATGGCGAAGTGTTCAGGCTCAAATGCAACCGAACGGGGGTAGCGGAGAAAATGTGATCGATCCGGAATGGGCCACAGCTAAGCCGTATAAATGCATTCCAGGCCCTAGCGTTTGGCAGCTGTTTACCGGTTTTTCTAAGGGTGGTAAGTGTTTGACGAAACGATGCGCGCTCATTGTGACAACACACGCTACGGTGAGATCATTTGTGTAGGTACAAGCATGTTGGCATGTTAAACGCATACAAACGAAACGCGATCCGTCAAAAACGCGATCTGCGGACGATGTGCGTTTTGTTTTGATTTAACACAATCTATGCGGTGTGCGGTTGATGGTAAACCGCCAGCTGTGCTGTGGGTTGATGTGTGTGTGTGTTGGTTTACGATGAATGAAATAGTAAAAGGCACGCAATGACCCTGAACGTTTGTTTACATACGATTGTGGAGCGGGGAATGAAGAAGACTGTCCATCTGGAAGGGTGTTTCGACGTATTTCTTCAATTTTTATAGAATCGTTTCTAAACTCCCTTAGGACGTTACGCTGGGCTAGATCTGATTGGACTGCACTATCGTTTGCGTGAAGACTTTGGGGACCTGTACCGTGTGCCTGGTGTGATGGGCCGGCCCGATGTCATCATGAGCTTCTCGCCGGAAGATTTCGAGAAAATCTTCCGCACGGAAGGGCAGTGGCCAGTACGGCGCAGCTTCGACACGATGACGTACTACCGGCAGCAGATACGCCCGGAGGTATTTGGCGAGTTGGGTGGCCTGGTGACTTCGTAAGATGATTGTTTAAATAAGTTAAAAACTATTATGCAGGGTAATATTGTTCACCTTACAGGCAGGGTGAGTTGTGGCAAAAGATGCGCAGCATCTCCAACCCCGTGTTGATGCATCCGAAGACGGTCAAGGTGTATCTCGAACAGGTGGATGAGGTGTGCCGTGAGTTTATGATGATGTAAGAAACGAATTACGAGTCAAAAATGGATTGTAAAGTTTGATGTATCCCTTTCAGCATGGCAAAACTTCGCGATGATAAGCACGAGCTACCGGTTGACTTTAATGAATGGATCAGCCGCTGGGCACTAGAAACGACCGGTGTTTTGGCACTGGACACGAGACTAGGTGTAATGCATTCGAAAGATTCCGTAGGTGATGGACATAGGCTAGTGGATGTGAGTAAGACATGATCGCTTAAGATTTCTCGTCCAGTTAATACGCATTGTTCATTAAAATATATAGGTTGTAGATGAAATCTTCCAACTAACCTACCAACTGGATGTCCTACCTTCCGTGTGGAGATACTATAAAACTCCTAGCTTTAAAAGATTAATGATATTGTTCGACGAGCTTACAAAGTGAGTATTGTTCGAGTAAGTTATCTGGAAGAAGATGTTTATTTATCTCTGCCTTTTGTGAATAGCATCATAATGAAAAAAATCGAAGAAGCAATGGAACGCTTTGAGAAGAACCCTTCGACCGAGAATAACCAGAGTGTCCTCAAGAAATTGTTGAAGATCAACAAACACGTTGCGGTGATTATGGCACTTGATATGATATTTGCTGGAATTGACACGGTATGCTTTTGGGGAAATTGTACAAAAAGGGATCTGGATCACATATTTTCCCTTTCCCTTCTAGACTTCATCAGGTTCCGTTGGTATATTGTACTGTCTGGCCAAACATCCCGACAAACAGGCAAGACTGCGCGAAGAACTTCGGACGATAATGCCATCGAAAGATACCCCACTCACGGCAAGCATGATGAGCAATTTGCCGTATCTTCGGGCTTGCATCAAGGAGGGAATGCGATTGTTGCCACCGACAGCGGGCAACTTCCGTGCAACGGGCCGTGACATGGTGCTGCAAGGCTATCGTATTCCCAAGGATGTAAGAGAACCTTCTGGGCGACTTTTAGAACATTTTTCATAACCATACTTTCTTCCTAATTCCCAGACGGACATTGCCATGGGTACGCTAGTGTTGATGCGAGATGAAAATTACTTTGTGCGCTCCAAGGAATTTCTTCCCGAACGGTGGCTCAACGATCGTGATGCGGATATACCGAGCGCCAAGGAGGTTAATCCGTTCATCTTTCTACCGTTTGGGTTTGGATCGCGTAGTTGCATCGGGAAGAGACTAGCCATGATGGAGATGGAGGTGGTGCTGGCACGATTGGTAAGACAGTTTCATTTTCGGTGGAATTATGAGGATTATAAAATGCGTACCACGGTAATAAACCTTCCGGGGAGTCCGCTACGCTTTGAGGTTAGAGATGTCGATCACTGACGGAATTGTATGGTGTGAAGATACACTTATAGCAAATGATTTAATTTATTAAACAAAACAACAAATAAAAAGTAAGAAAACAAACAAAAGAAATGTCTTCGGCATGTCCCCCCTGCGCGGCGACGCTTGTCTTATCAATTCGATACCAACATAACGGATAAGGGTTGTTAGCAAGGGTGAGTAATATTCAGCCAGTGATGTTGCTATTTTTGGCGCGTTGGTGTACGTGCGTATTTCGTGTACGCGCGTACCATCAGCTGTAAGGTGAATCGTTGCGTATGTGTAAGTTCGCACAAATAACATCACTTCGCATTCAGATTAGATAGTTCATTGGTAGCGCAGCGAACAGTCGTTTGAGAAGCTGCTGCGCAACAGTTCGCTACCGCAAAAGTGTTATTGGGATTGAAAAGTGTTGTGAGTGAATAAAAAATGATCGTCTTAAAAGCTCCATTGTGGAATCAATGGTTGCGATCAAGTATCGTACCGTGTACAGTGGCATCGACACGATTGCTCAGTGCTCAAGCAGCTGTTGATCACGTTGATCCGGAATGGGCTACAGCGAAACCGTTCAAAGATATCCCCACACCATCGCTGATGGAATTTATGAGAGGATTCGGAAAGAATGGTAACTATCTTACTCCTCTTGGGAGATATTTTCTTTGTCACACAAAGACACACTTTCACAGGACGTTACGCAAATCTGGACCTGGTCGAGTTGCATTCTCGTTTGTGGGAAGATTATGGCGACATTGTGCGGTTCCGGGGAATGTTCGGCCGGAACGACATCATCATGACGTACAGTCCGCCTGACATCGAGAAAGTTTTCCGCAACGAAGGCCAATGGCCGATACGTCGTGGTTTCGACAGCTTCGCGTACTATCGACAGAAGGTTCGGCCTGATATCTTCGGTGAGACTGGCGGTCTAGTGACGGAGTAAGTTGAGTGTTATCGATTCTTCAACGATAAAGCGTGCAGCACATCACAAATCATCGTCAATCTGTTTCCAGACACGGTGAAAAATGGCAAAAGGTGCGCACCATCGTAAACCCGGTAATGATGCAACCGAAAACAATCAAACTGTACATCGAGCAGGTGGATGAAATTGCACGAGAGTTTATGACACTGTATGCTAATGGGTCGATGATTAGCGTTTGAGGAGATGTTTAACGATCTCTTTACATTGTAGCGTTGCTGGGCTGAGAGATTCGAAAAATGAGCTTCCGAAAGATTTCGACCAGTGGCTAAACCGATGGGCGCTTGAAACGATGGGTGTGCTGGCGTTGGACACAAGACTGGGCGTGCTGGAGTCGAATCAATCGCAGGAAGCGAAGCAGATCATTGGGGTAGGTAGTTCCAGGGTATGTTTGGACAAATCGGCTACCATTTTTGTTCTGATCGTTGCAGCTTGTTCGAGATATCTTTGAGCTAACTTACCATCTGGATGTGGAACTTTCGCTTTGGAAGTATTTTAGTACGCCTTCTTACAAGAAGCTGATGCGTGTGTTTGACGACCTGACTCAGTAAGGCGATCGCGTTAAAAGTGGTAGAACAGGATCATTTACACTTACAGTTATCGTTATTTTCTAGCGTGATTATGGCAAAAATCGATGAGGCTAAGGAGAGACTTGAAAAGCACCCTTCAAACTCAGCAAATCAAAGTGTGCTGGAGAAGCTGCTGAAGATCAACAAGCACGTCGCTGCCATTATGTCCTTGGACATGCTAATGGCTGGAATTGATACGGTATATTTCAACAACCAGGCAATTCAAACTTGCGGATTCTTTGATGCTATAACTTTGTTTGTAGACTTCTTCCGGCTCGATCGGCATTCTGTACTGCTTAGCAAAGAACCCGGAGAAACAGGCAAAGCTTCGGGAAGAGCTCCGTACCATTATGCCCAAAAAGGATTCACCATTGACCGCAGAAAATATGCACAATCTCCCGTACTTGAGGGCCTGCATCAAGGAGGGATTACGTCTTTATCAACCGGTTGCTGGAAACATGCGTGCCGCCGGTCGAGACATCGTACTGCAGGGTTACCGCATTCCGAAGGGAGTAAGTGCTTCTAATCTACCTTAGTTCTTGAAAAAAAAACTATATATTCTCCATAAATATACTTCTATTCCAGACGGATATTGCAATGGGAACAGCGGTACTGCAGCGCAACGAGAAGTACTTCCGCCGTGCTGCCGAATACCTTCCAGAACGTTGGCTGTCTGAACGTCCGAGCGATGTGCCAAGTGCGAAGGATTCGAACCCGTTCATCTTTCTGCCGTTTGGTTTTGGGGCGCGTAGCTGCATCGGGAAGAGGCTAGCCATGATGGAGATGGAAATGATTACGGCACGTCTTGTGCGACAGTTTGAGATACGCTGGAACTATGATAATCTGCGCTTCAAGGCGGCATTGATCAACATTCCTTCAAATCCGTTGCAGTTCGAACTGAGAGATGTTGATCACTAGGGAAATACAAATTCAAAATACACTTATCCACTCGTTAACATCAGCGGATCAAAATGACGCTGCCGTAGAATAAGTATTCGACCGTTGATTGTAATTATACAGGGTGGCTCAAAATAAAACAACATTACTCAGCACGTTGATGTAACACGTGTAATGTACAGCGCGTGGGAAGAGTGAACGAGTTATTTGATTTAATACTTATCATAAGCTTCAGTTTTAGCATCCGTCAACTGATTATTACGTAGCAAACTTTCATCATGAGTTAATATATTTAGAAATGGAAATCCATTCCTAACACTCCAAATATCGACGATTCAATCAATCATGTATCGATTAACCACCCTACGTTATCTTTCTTGTGAATGAGAAGCTGTCACAGTGACGTTCAGATAATGTTGTTTATTGATAAACACGCATAAATAGCGGTAGTCGGGTGAAGAACGCAACAAAAACCTTTCAATAGCTCCAGTGTGTGTGTTGCTTGCGGCAAAATGGGTCTACGTGCAGTGATTCAACGATCTTTCGTTCGGTGTGAGCTTGAGCGTGCGAAACGGTTTCAAAGTACGGTTGCCACGGCAACGAAAGATTTTATCGACCCTGAATGGGATTCGGCCAAGCCGTACAAGACCATTCCTAGCCCTAAACTAATGTCATTTGCGAAAGAGTTCAAAGAGGGAGGTAATTCTTTCGGACACTGTACGATCGATGACGCACGATCGCTGAACGTAAACACAATTCTTTCCAGGTCGCTATTATGATCTCACCGGTGCAGAGCTGTACGGCCGGTGGCGTGATGATTATGGGGAGCTGATGCGTATTAACGGAATGTTCGGTAGACCGGACATTGTGTTGACCTTTCGCCCGGAAGACTTCGAGAAGGTGTTCCGCACTGAAGGTGCATGGCCGATACGAAGAAGCTCGGAAACGCTTAGCTACTATCGGAAGAAAGTGCGTCCAGAGGTGTTTGGGGAGCTGAGTGGTCTCATTACAACGTAAGTGGAAGGGTGGGTGAAATAAAGGGGAGGTTTTCGGGGGTGAAATTATGTGTTAATTGGTTTCATGTAGGCAAGGCGAAGAGTGGCAACACGTACGTACCATGGTAAATCCGGTGATGATGCAACCCAAAATCATCCAGCTGTACGTGAACCAGGTCGATGCTATCGCCAGAGAGTTTATGAGCATGTAAGATGATCGATTCAATGCAGCTTTTATTCGTTACATTCAATAACTTGATATTAACTTTCAATTACAAATAGTGTGGCTGATCTGCGCGATGGCAAAAATGAGATGCCGGCCGATTTCGATCAGTGGTTAAACCGATGGGCTCTGGAAACAGTGGGAGTGCTTGCGTTGGACACCAGGTTGGGAGTTTTAAAACCGGAACAATCAACAGAGGCTAAGACCATCATTGCGGTATGTTGGAACTAAACGTGAAGATATCAGAGAAAATTTCACCTTTAATTCTTCTAAAATTCTAGCTTGTCCGGAATGTGTTTGACTTAATATACCGTTTGGAGTTTGAGCCTTCCCTTTGGAAGTACTTTAAAACGCCTACCTTCAAGCTGTTGATGAAGGAGTTTGATAACTTGACAAAGTAGGTTCTTTTACCTTTGGTTTATTAATATTATTTTTTTATACAAGCACTTATTTGTATAATTTGTGGAACAGCCTCATAATGACGAAAATTGAGGAAGCAGTTAAGAAGTTTGAAAACAATCCAACAGTGGAGGGTAACCAAAGTGTGCTGGAGAAATTGCTTAAAGTAAACAAGCAGGTAGCGATGGTGATGGCGTTCGATATGCTGATGGCCGGCATCGATACGGTAAGATACATTAGCTCCTTTTCCGAGACAATTCATATAATTCAGATATCTTGTAGACCTCCTCCAGCACCGTTGGTTTACTGTATTGTCTTGCCATGAACCCCGAGAAACAGGTTCGTCTGCGGGAAGAGCTTAAGACAATACTTCCACAGAAAGATTCTGAGCTGACGGCAGAAAATATGCGCAATCTACCGTACCTGCGAGCATGCATCAAGGAAGGTTTGCGGCTGTATCAGCCAACGCCGGCGAATGTGCGCAAAGTTGGTCACAATATCGTCCTGCAAGGATATCGCATACCGAAACATGTAAGACATCGCCACCAAGGAATGATCGCTCCTATACAACTTTATTCTATTTTATTCAGACGGAGGTAGTGATGGCTTCATCGGTGCTGCAACGTGATGCAGCACACTTTCCACAACCGGATACTTTCTTGCCGGAAAGATGGCTGCAGGAAGGAACACCGAATGCTAAGGATGCACATCCGTTCATCTTTCTGCCGTTTGGATTCGGTGCTCGAAGCTGCATCGGTAGACGACTTGCCATGATGGAGATGGAGATAGTTATTGCACGTTTTGTGCGTAGATATGAGGTTGGATGGAACTATGGAACTCTGAAAATGAAAATGGGACTAATCAATACTCCGGCCATTCCACTTCACTTCGAGCTGAAGGATGTAACTGACTGATTTTGTAAAGAATATCAAGAAATACATTTTTGGATGAATAAAAACATGGTTATGGTAAAATTCTTCTCAAGTTCAGTGGCATATCAATCTATGGAAGGACTGTCGGTCAAGGGATCCCCATATTGGAGGATCTAGAACGTAGGTAGATACTGTTTTCAGTAACGGTTCGTTCACCCCGGGCTTCGTCTTTTTCATGCCTCTACATCCTCGAGAGGTCTTGGTCTATCATTTCAAACTCCCGTGTTACATACAGGGTAACGGTCCTGTCGGATAAAAACTGGAGCCACTATCGAATCGGCCACCGAGTTGCTCCAATACCCCAACACATATTTCGGAGATCATAGTCCAACAAAAAGAAGACGTCGGAGACTTGCCTCTTTTGCAACTTCATGAAGCGGAATTGTTGAACTTCCTTTCAGTGCTAGGCGATCAGATCAACCCTAGCCAAAATTTTGAACGACTTCAAAAGTTCGATCACCTGCCCTTACGTCACCGCTGCGTAGGACAGGATTTATTAGCTGCGCCGCTGTTGGTACCACCATCAATTTGGTTTTTACCTCGTTAATCTCCAACACGAGGATTTGCCGCCAGCTCGGTCCTCTGGTAGGCATCTGCCACATAGGAGAGCCGTTAACAAATGGTGTCTTCCCAGTAGTTTCTACCTCCGAGTCATGGGAAGCCCTCTAGAGCTCTAGATTGAAGAAATGGCGAACTATCCATTCCCCTTGACACAGAACCTTGATTTTAGCTGTGTTGTCTGACAGTTTTTCGTTCACCATTATCTGGCATGTGAAGTTTGTTATGGTCATTCTTACAACCTTAGTAAGCTTGGCCGGGATTCCAAAAGACCTGGGATTGCGTCGTTCAGCTTTGAATGTGAACTTGAAGTTTATGAAAAGATGAAGGGAGTGCAGTTTCTGCTTCGCCATCTTCTCCAAGATCTAGTAATTGGTTGATTCTCTGTTTTGGAACCCTCTCTGATAGTTTCCAATTATCTCTGGAACGATCACATCGAGTGGAACACCTAGATTCTGTTGTATTAGGGAAAGTATTTGGCTGCAGTATTCCTCCGGTTAATACACTTGCAATTCCTGCATTCTAGCCCATCTTTCTTTTTTGTATATGGAGTTTCCAGTCAAAAGGCATCGAATATCCACTTCTCCATCAGGAAACAGATATGATCAGGTGTGAGCAGTTATCAGTGAATGCTTTCATGAACATTTACACTTACCAAGCACTCGTTTTGGTTGTACATTACACATGAAAATTTGTTGCCTGATATTATACATTCCATAAAACAGAATGTTTTGAAAATTCACACTTTCTAGCATCATGCAATGAAAAATTATGCCACAAAGGATGTTCTTAATTGATTCCACAACAAAGTAACACCGTACGCACCAGGTATATGGTTCGTTCGATAGAAATCAACCTGTCTTAAGGTGTTGTTTATCGACATGGAAAAAAACGAGATTGTGACATTGATAACACAATTTACTGCCCCACACGTGGCCGCTTGCTTTACAGCTAATAACTCGCCCGTTGATAGTGGAGCCAACTTTAGCAGCAAGCTTTATCACAATCTCCATTCCCTACAATCAATGTATGTTGTACGTTACACACACACTGGACGAAAGAAAACTAGGCCTCTGTTCCATGTCCGATGGTGAATAATTACTGAACAAATTCATTTAAATTGTGCATAATTTCTCAATTATTCAGCACACGACGGTAGCATGGAAATGAGCTTCCGGGGCTGGCCAATCAACAGCCCGCTCGCACAAACGTCGCCCCATACAAAGTGCAGTTTTTGTGGCAAGAGATAAAATTGAAGCAGAAAAGACGAATGTGGGGAGTAGAAAAAAATAAACGACACACACACACACACACACACACACACACACACATAAAAAGGGTGGAAGGAAAATCGGCGCCTTGCACCGTCAACACATTAGCATGCAAATGAGGGCCACTGAAACGTTTCTGTTGTTTGTTGGTGATTAATTTCGAGGATAACAAAAACAGATCCGTACTGCAACGCTGCAGTTTGAGTGCGGTTTCTTTTTTTTTCGCAGGAGGTCACTCGGTACGACCCCCGTTGGACCGTAGGGCTGCTTTCTTATGTGACTGCTAGTGCATATTTGTTGCGGTTTTTGCTTAGGGATGGAGCGCTGTAAAGGCATCATCCGCTAGTGGCTCCACTAGTCACGATCTGCCCGTACGATTAGCACTTAAAGTATGAACCTTCTTCACCTTCTCGCTCGTGGTGAGAGCCCGCGGAAACCCACATCTCAATGTGCATGATTTTCACAATTTCATTAGCATCGTTAATGAGCCGGCAACCGGGCACCGATCGTGTACGGTGATGCACTATTTGCAGTTGCACCTATAGCTCTAGCCATCGCACATAAATTCTGCTCCACGAATTATGACCAATACGGGGAGAGGCGTGGGTGGTTGTGACGCCTAATTGGAAGGCTCATTTAGGGGAGACCGGCCCCAAAAACGGTGCATACATTCCGGGGGTGGAGTGCAAGACTTGAATCACCGCTTAATAGTTATTTTTAACTCACTTATGCTGCGTTTGTTTGATTGGCGGCCACAGTTGCAGGCTCATTAAAGTCGTTACTCTCGCACGGATAATCGTGTCTCGCTGGAATGGAAGGGTGGTTTGACTGAGTGGTTGGATTATGCTTCGCCACCACCCCACCCGGTTGATGGATGCGCCCATTTGATCGCAACGGCATTGTTAGTACACTCGATCAGTGATGGCTCGTTAAAGGGAAGCGTCCAGTCCGCGCCAAGGGCATCGGCAGAGTGGCGAATAAATAAATCGTGCGTGAAATATCATGTAAGGATAATTTTCCCTGTTATGTTTTAGGGATAAGTTTAATTAATAAATTGCCAATTAGGTAGTGTGTAATGTGTGGTACTTTTTCCGACCTTAAACTATTATTACACTAACATGAGAAACTCGATCGTGCTCACGGTGTTGAGTGGAAAAGCTCATGTTTTGTAGAAATAAATGATGCAAAGCAAATGTATAAGTCCACATCGTATGTTGCAAATGAGTAAAGCAATGTTCTACTAATTAAATTAGATGATCAGAAACGATCTGTATGGTCTTAATAAAATATTTTTTATAATCTCACCAAACCTAGAGTCAACTTTCTTCTTGCTTAGAAATCTTTCACTAGATCGCACTTATGAAGCTTTATATGGCTGACAACAAAACTAAAGGCAAAGAATTCATAAAGATGGATTCAAATCTGCTTCAGGCTTCATACATTTGGTGATCGTGTTCTTCTACCAGAGCTGCTTGAAAAACATGTTAACTGTAACTAACTCATTATGTTCGGGGCAATCTTCGAGTCGACCAGAAAATATTGAGCTTTAATCTTTTTTTTTGGTCTTTTATTTCTGTTTAGAGTGTCTTCCTTTTATTTCGGGATTGGTTTTCTGTTCTCCAGCCATGGAGCAAAACTTTTCCTCTGGGTTCTCCACCGAACCCCTTTTTTGGGGTCTGATGCTCATCTTTACGAGAGCCATCGCCATCGTCTAAGTCTGGTGCTGATGCTAATCAAAAATTTTCCCTGTTCCTTCCCTGCTGAGCTTGGAGCATTCGTTCATGTCTGTCCTTCCCCTTTTCCGCGTTGTAGAGCGGGATGGGGACGAAGAAGATAAAAATAAATCTTCAAAATGAAGCGCAACAGGCCCGTAAGCGAGCAGATACCCGCGGTGCAGCCACGAGTGCCACGAACGTTTGGGAGTTAATTTGGAAACTTTAAATTATCTCATTATGGGTGATTTCTGTTTCTTCGAAAAACGCACACCGGGAGAGCGATCTCCGGCACGCTGGCATGATGGGTACCATCGTGAGCCGCCATTATCATCGTACGGTGCGTTTTTCTGTCCTTCCATTTTCCCGAATTTCGCCTCAAGCATTTTGGGGCCTGCAAGGGAAGGAATGTTGGTGATGATGACGGTCCCGATCATCATGATGGTGGCGTAGACGATACTGGTGCTACTACAGTGTAGCGCGAAGAACGATTCGTTTGATTCGCTGTCGGAGAATTGCTTAATGGTGTAGTTGATTTGAGATTTGACTAATTTACTTTGGCACGCAGCGCTATAACGTTAGGAAAATTGACACATTACCGTATTGTTGTATGGTGTGGATGCAACTATTGGAACTTGCTTTGTGGGACCAATCCAACTAAGTTAGCAATCTTCAAATTTACAGCCATTATCATGCAAATGACTGATGGAATCGATTTGCAATGATAATAGAATAATCGAATGCGAATGGATGACAATCGAAAATGACCTTACTTTAGTGTCACTGTCATGTGTAATATGCATTTCTAGTTATTTACCGAGTTCTAAACTGTTTTAAAGGAAGCAGTTTATTCAAGTTTGTCTTACAACGTCTCAAAAGAAATATCCATATGGAATCTAATGGGAAGACTTATCCATCTTCGAAAATATTATATTTATAATCGTCGTAACTGTTCATGATGGAACATTTCCTATGGATTAGTTTTTAAATAGCAGAAACAATATAGTTTGAATGGTAGAAAAGTGCCACTTTCATTTATTTGTCGTGAGCATTTTTTTTTATAAAGACTGGTCACCGTCATTCAAATGCATATTTTTCCGCTTTTATTTTATTAGAACATAGCATATCAATCGCAATTAAGCTTTACTCGAAAATTAGCCGTTAATATACTATCTATGCCATGCATAAACATCATTCCGAGGTGGTTATGACATATTTTTATCAGTTTGATACTTTTAAGTCAATTCTGGATCATGATAGCTTGAATATGTCCTAACAGTACTAACCCTTACTACTTCTAGGTACCTATATATCAAAAAAATAAATAGCTTTTGTGGTCTGATCTCTTCTTCTTCTTCTTCTTCTTCTTCTTTGGCCTAACGACCTACTTGGTCATGCCTGCCATTTCTGGCTTACGAGACTTATTGATACCACGTAGTGGGATAGTCAGTCCTCACTACGGGGGGAACGATCCGGATGGGATTTGAATCCCGGTCCTGCCGTTTAAGACCGGCGCCGCTTATCTCCTCGGCCACCGGACCGCCCCGTGGTCTGATCTAAGATTTATCAATCAATGGTTGATCAATCTTCAACCAGTCCTCTAATATCAATTATTTTTCGTATTATAGGAGGGTTCATTGAAATAAAAATATTATTTTTAGCTAAAGTATGTACTACAAAATCTTAAGAAATTAGTAGATATACGTTTAAGGCATTTTTAACTGAAATTATAAATTTATAACATTTTATAGCGTTTGACATCATGTAACAACTTTATATTCATAACATTTGGAATTGTAATAGTTTGTTGAACATATTTCAAAAATTTCTTATGTTTGTTAAAAAAAAAACACTAATTAAAATAAGTGCAATGTTGCCAGAAAGTGGTATCAAATGGAAACAAAAGCATTATCAACTTATTAGTATTTTAAAGAATCAAATGTTTTTGGACTGTTTGTGGCACACTTAAGAAATGTATACCTCAACACAAATATTCTTCTGAATTGAGTCAATTAGACTTTAAGTTCGTCTTTTATTTACTTTTAATTTTATTTTCTTTCTCGTTCAACTTTTCAAATGTTAAAATGAATTGTTAAAACCCTCCAAAAAGGTTTTGACACGCTAAGGAATGCAAATAAATAACAAATACAAGAACTAAGGAACACTGACAAATAAAAACGAACTGTAGTAACCTTGCAGCTGGAGTTCGTTGGAGCTGGAGTCAGCTTAAAAGAAGATCCGCCTCTGACTCATAGGAAAGATATTTCTTATGAAACATAAATTTCCCAAGCAAACGTCGAAGAAATTAAGCTAATCGTTCCCGCAAAAGTTCACCCGTTGCCGATTGATTTGTGCCACGAAATATGAAACTTAACCGCCGGAATCGTGTCCCACCGTCAGGTATGGAATGAGAAGGCCAAGCCACCGGATCGACGGGACCCAATTCCCATCGCAGTCATCACCGGACCCGCCAGAAACTATTTCAGTGATTCGAAACGACTAGTTGGCACTTTATTTTGGGCACCAATTTCAAGCTCGGTAGCCGTACCCGGCTCGTATTACTTACGATTTAAAATTCAACAGCAACAGCTGCCCAGGACACCCCCAGACCCAGCCAAGTGTTTGGCACGCTGCGGTGGCTTCTGTTCAAGCGAACCGTCCGTCCGAATCACGATGATTAGCTGAACCGGGCGAAAAGGTACACGATCGACATAATGAACGCGCGATACGCCTCAAATATAGTAAGACGAGAAGAAAAGTACGCAAGGATGCATAAGCACTACAAGAAAGCCAAAAAAAAAAAAGAAAAATATATGCGCTGAATGAATGTAACACTGCTGAAGCTCAGATCATCTTCATCACGCCGTGCCGACGTCGTGAAATGAAACAACGACTGTAAGGGGCAGAAAATCAGTCCAGCCGACCAAAGACACAGAGGAAAAAGTCGTGATAAATGATTCGTCCCTCTTTCACTCGCTCACAGACACACGGGAAAAGGATCCGATGCCCGGTTTGTGGCTGATTATCAAAAATAACACATTAGTTCCCGTTTTTATTTCAATTTAGCGTGCCAGCCTCATCACATGACGAGAAACGCTCGTGGAGTGTGCGTGAAGATATAAATATTTCATGGATTATGGAGATTTAAAACGGTTCTCAAAACGAAACGCAACATGATGGTGGGCTGTTTTGGCGTGCCATCCCGGTTGGGACTCCCGTTGCCGGTTTGGCAATCGGAGAGTGACTATCAATCCACCGAACACGCTTCCATAGAATGTGCGCCTTTGGAAAGAGGTGACCACCGGGAAAAAAAAGAAAGAATGATGCTTTTGGTTTTATTTTGAACATAGTAATAAAACAAAAATGTGTGTTTGGAAAATCGCAACCGAAAGCCCGAAAATTGCCACCGAATTGTTTTGTGCCAATGCGATCGTGGTGGATCTCGTGGATATTTGGAGGGCATCCTGTCACGTTTGAAATTGGCGGCCATTTTTACTGGCCCGATGGAGGATTGGGGGTTTTTTTTTGTGCAAGTTACCATCCGGGATACTTCTGTTCTGTGTTGATAGCAACAGGAAAAATGACTCTGACGATCGGAGTGGGGTTTTTTTTCCTTTTGTGTGTGGATGAGTTCTGGAAATGAAGCTAGCATGGGCAACATAATTTTTAAAAGCTGCTTCTTTTTTACAACTTTTAGTGCAACTTTTTCTCCATTTCAGATTCTGTTGTTGCCCCAGAAGTGAAATGCTGCTATTCTGTCGGTTTCTTTTTCTAAATTAATTCTACCCATGTTTTGTTTGATTTCGGGACAGCAAATATAAAACGGACGCCAAAGGATGTCTGGTAGCCGGGACAAGGTGATTCGTATGATTGAAACCATCCTTCCGAAACGGAAAAGCAATAATATTCAACTTTTGTCCGTTTTTTTGTAACACGCTTTTCCCGAGACGCAAGGCCTTGCGTTATTCCATCATTGGGTCGGATATTGATAACCCTATTGCTATGGTTTATTAGCAAAGTTTGGGTAGTAAATTTTATGATCGCGAATAAAATTTTGGTAGCGTTGGTTGAAACGGTTTTCTCTTTTGAACCGGTAGCATATACCCCTTTCCTTTCGATTTCAGTCGGGTTTGAAAAGAAAAAAAACTCAAAATGATGCCAAAAAATTATGTGTGTTTCTGTTTGGATTCTTGCGGAACCGTCAAATAAAAGCACGGCAATAAATGGAAAATGATCCAATGATGAGGACCACCGAACTCGTCTCCCCGGTGGTGGTTCGGATAATTTTATTGAACTGTCGGGTCGGTATCGTTTGTTAAGGGGACGGTGGAGCAGATATCGGCAAACAATCCGTGACGCTTCGAACGATGGGTCATAAATTATGAAGGATCACTCGACTCCAAACATTCGAACCTGAAAAGCAGCATTCCGAGCCGCAAATCGGGAGCCATTAAAGGAGGAAAGAAAGGACCCGAAACTCGATTGTTCGCGATGGAATTGAACTCATTTTCTTGAGGGGGGAGAAATTAACATGTTTCGTTCGGCAACCGTTTCAAGTGTTGTTGGTGGGTATTAGTTTTTGCTTTCGTTGCAACAGGCTATAAAACTAATAATGAACCAAACACGGGATGGGTTCTGAAAATTGATCGAATCGTATACAACCCATGGAGTGATTTGTTTTTCCTCGCAAATTTAAGTGAGTGACGGGGAAATTGATTATTCTGTAGCAGTAAAACAGAACATTCCCAAATCCAAACGATGGTTAAAACGTTGGTTGTTTGGTCTATATTTGATTGAAGAGTATTGCTACCACACTAAACGCTTTTAATTGTCATCGGAGTAATGAAATTCGCAATTAATAGAGAATGGAACATTGCACTTGTTGCTACATTATTAATTAGGTAATGTAGTTCATTACATTCCGAAGTCATTGAATGAGATAATCAAAAGATACTAAATCGCACTCATTGCTATTTAGTATTTAGTACTATTAAGTAATTACATTGTGAGGAAGTGTTACAGGCTTGATACCTGTAGTGATAACTTGTGCGATTGGTGTAGTTAAAACGACCTTAGTAACACTATAGATAATTGTTGCGTGTAGAACTACCATAGAGTAGACTCATAAATTAATTACAATTACAACCTTTTGCACGAAGAAATGAACTCCTTAATTTATTATTGCTTATCTACAGCAATTGAATATCGATTCCTTTCTTTCCTCCTATAATGAGTCAGATTTGCAAGCGGAATAATACTTTTCATGTTTGAATGTTCGGAGTCGAGCGATCCTTAATAAGTTATGAACTGCTTTATTAAATACAGCCTGACCTTTTTGCTCTACAGACGTATAAATGCCGTTAATAATGCTCGCATTCTCGGAAGTAATTCTGGATAATGTTGATATTTAATTCCAACTACAAATAGTTTACACAAAAAATATTAGAGTTTATTTGGGATTAGTCCTCGGAGTTCGTTCCAGTGTCAGAGATATTGGCGAGGCCGGTCTTCAAATTGCAGGACCGGAGATTAAATTCTATCCGGACCGTTCCCACGTAGTAAGGAATGACTCCAGTAAGCCATATAGCCAATAACTATGGTATTATATGGTCGACAAGACCAATAGATCTGAGGCCAAGAAAGAAGTCTTAAAATATAATTCAAATTTTGTATGTTAAAGCGTTATATGTCCGTTTGTTATTAGACTTCAACAGTGTACTTTGGTGTCCTGAGATTTTGGTCTGAGATGGATTTTGTAGAGTTTAGACTGAGAGGCTATTATCGTAGAGTGACCAATTGACTTAACTAGCGTTCACGTTATCTTTTTGAAGGTTTACAATCTGGGGACTATGGACGTAAAGTAGCGTAATGCATGTTCTTTAACTGCTGAAAAGTCTTCAACTAAAGGAATATAGCCTTTTGACTTATTGGCTTGATACTCCTGAACGTATTAAGACAAATAGGCTCTTTTGAACACCTCAATTACGTTATTCATTATTATGCCATAACGATCCTTTGATTGCTAACAATGTGAAATTCAAACAATTGCTAAGAGGAATATGATTTTACATTTATTTTGTTCTAAGGATAGGTAATAAATGCAGTGCCCAGGCAACACTATGAAATTAATAAACAAATTACACCAAACAACAATGGCGCTGGGAATAAAAATCGCTCTCAATGTTCATTATGTCTTCCAAAATTGATTAATCTACTTCACGAGATTCAATGAGCTAAAGAAAAAAGAATAATTAACATAATAAAACCCCGATGCCTTATTGGATCTTTGCTTCGATAAATGTAAATGACGTTCATTTTCATCAATTGTTAATGGTGTAAAATCAATCAAAAAAAAGCCCACCAGAAAGGTCTAGAACCATATCAATACTTTCTAGCCCGAAAGCAACAAATGAGCTTTGATACGATCGATTCTACAGCTTCCTTGTGAAGGGAGCAATGATTACATACCTTGACCCAACCCGTTCCTGAGACTCTAACCAGCCGAAACTTACCCCTTAGCGATGTTTTTCCAACAGAACGATCCGGAAATTATCGTTTGTGTCTTCTCATAGAGCCTTACGTTTCATCCACCTTCCTTTCGATCCACCATCGAAACATTTGATGGATCGAGGATAATTTAATTGATTTATTAGCGTCGACCCGGGATACCATGTTAACGGAACAGAACGGGCACGCCACGCAACGGGCCGAAGAAAACAATCACAACACAAAACGCAATTACGTTGTTAATAACTGGATGGATAATTTATAAAAACAACTACATCATTTCTTAATTTTCGTTCATTTTGTACGCGAACGGGTTGAAGGGCTTTGATGGGGTTGGAGTTTGTTGTTCGTTGTTTTTTCCTTCTTCATCCCCGTTCACTTCATGACTGCCAATGGCAAGTTACGGATGGTTTTTCTCCCCCTTTCGGTTCGGTTACATCCCTGGCCCAATCTCGTCGAATGTTTGTGGGTGCGGTCGAAATGGTTCGTAATCTTGAAGTTCCTTGCACCTGGGATCCAACCCACCAGCCAGCCAACCTTTTCTACTTTAGTAGGACCTTTGAGGAGTGTGATTAATGATGCTGAAATTATATGTTCGTAGAGGGCGCAAGATGCTGATCTTCGAGTGAACTGTTGGTTAAGAAGTTTAAGAATTTAAGGGAACAATCTTATTACTTAAAATCTTGAAGTTTTTATCTCCTCTCTACTACTGCAGTATATGTAGCTCAATGATATTTAATTGTAAGCAAAATATTTAGATTTGGAACGCAAATCGGATAATTTTGGTGGGTTAAATCGTCTCGTTGCCTAATATTCTTTCTTCGCTTTTATTTTCCCCAATTCTTGCTTCAATATGCTGCCGGCCTGATCCCATTTGCTCGGACATTTTCGACATCGAATTTCTGTTCGGTCATGTTCATTACGGCCATGTGCATCCTCCATCCCTGGTGTCGCGCAGTGTGCCTTTGGCGGGTCAGCGTTATCAGCGGGTGGTTACGCTCTCAATTCACAATGTTGGGCGCTCGTATCATGCTTCGTGCCACGCTCTGGGCACCGGTTGCGCCCACGTTCCGCGAGCGTGAGCGATATCTTTTCCACCGTCGCACGATTGTAGCTCCCGGCAGGGAGCCCGAACCCGAGCGAAAATTGAATAAGCGAACCAAGGGCGAAACCGTTGTTTCGCCATCCTTCTTTCCCTTAGATTCCCATTTACATATTCATAAATTTAAAATAATAATGATATTCTCATTTATTATTAAATTTAACCCAATCGCGTTGCTGGTTCGAGCCGGGGTTCGTTGCTTAATGCCGGTTCTTCGGTTGAAGTTTTCTCTTTTTTTTGGTATGAGTCCAAGCAGTGGACAGTGTTTCCGCTTATCCAGGTCGTACCAAGTGTGCACCACTCAAGATAAACTATCACCCGGTGATGGGTCGGGATGATCGCTTGTAACAACCTCCCACAGCTCCCAGGGAGAGAAATATATTTCAAAGTAATCGATTTTTTGTCTTCGTTCCAAACACCCGCATTGGAGATAACAGTTAAGGAGGGAAAAAAAAGGAAAAGGTTCAGAAGGTGCTCAAAACAATATCGTAAAACTCAACCGAAACGCATCGTCATCGATAGGGGAATGATTGTGCATAATTTTTCCACCCGAGCAGTGTTTTTTTCTTCTCTATTTTTCTACTTAAACTCGACGCGCTGCATCCAAGTCGTGTGCTGCTGGTCGGGCGATGCTGATAACGATGTGCCATCGGGGCAAAACCAGCGGGCGATCCAGCAGAAGTTATCGTTTTGCTGAATTAATTCGATCTACGTACCGATCCGTCGATCGATCGTTCGATTGGTACGAGATATTGGTACGATAGTTGTGCACCGATATTGCCCGGCAGTACCTGATGGGTGCAACGATGCAACGTTCCAGCTATAAATGGAGCACCCCGGAAGCTTCTCATTAGGCGGGTGGTGGGGATGGGGCGGAATACATGACCATCGATCGATGAGCTGTGGAAAGCCACGCAAAACATGGTTCGATTGTAATTTATTTTCCGTATCGTATCTCGCTCGGCAGGAGGTTGCCCAATCTCGGAACCTCGCGAAGCGCAAGGAGTATGTTTTGAAAGGGGAGAGACTACGCGTGGACATGCAATCGCAATGGCGCACAACTGGTGCAGTTCCGCGTTTCGATTAATGAATTCATTACAGCTACCCGCTGAGCAACGCGCCAATAATGAGCTGGTGGTGAGCACGGTGTAGGCACTCGATCGATGTAAGTGGTTTCGATCAGCAGGTTTAAATTATCGATGTTTTTTCCTCGCGTTGACATTATTTGGATGCATTTCAGCAGGGTTAGTTGCGAGAAGAATAATGAGCCGTTTTATCTGAGAGAGAAGTGTTTTCTTCTTTATGGAAAGGTTCAATTATTTGTTCCCATCGTCACATAATCCACTGAATCACGATTTACTAATGGGAGGATCCATAAAGCATTCTTATTGCTGGTTTTATATGATTTCTCCTCGTGGTTTAATGTGTTTTCTTTTTTTTCCTCTGCGAGCAACACGAACATTTTTAATCGGTTTCGCATGAATATTTATTGAATATGTTTAAAAAAACTGCTACAACACATCATCGCCTTCCGTTGATTGCTTTTGATTGGAAATTGGAAGCCCGCTGGTCCGCCCGAAAAAAGCGCCGCATCTAATAAACGACCGAAGTTGAGGAAAAATTTCGCTTTGTCCATGGACCAGCTCCTTCAACGGCCCCCCGGGCCCGTCCCGTTTCGTACGTTAATTCTTTGGATAATTTTATTAAATATCACCCAACACGGCCCACCGTCTGAGCGATGTCTTGCTCCGAGGGCCACGCTCAAGATCATTTTTATGCAAAAGTCATTCAACCGCACAACAGGTAGCCGGTTATTTGTTATGTTCCTCGAATTTCGTGGAAGCCGCCGGGGAGTTGGAAGCTGGGACAGCCGGTGCTGGTCTCTATATTAAATCCTCCATTTTGAATACAATCAGCTCCTTCCCGCCACGGTTTCGCGGCGAAACGTGATGGTTCCCTTTTTCGGAACGATAAATCCGGTCCCGCGGAAACCCCGAACGCCCGGGTAACGAAGTCGTTCCAGCCAACTGGACGTACACGGCCAGACGAAGACGACGACGACGACGACGACAACGTCCACGATATAGCTGTCCGGGAATTAAGACCATTAAGGCAAAATTTATATTAATATCATCCCATCTCGGTTAATTAATGGTGGTTGCGTTTCGTGCGGTTGGTTGGCTTGCGGCTCGCGGCCGGTACGTTCTTGTTTTTTTTTTTTTGTGCGCTCTCTCCCAACCGTCCATGTTCGAGGGTTCGCGCATATGTGATCGCACATGTCACATACCGCGCAGCGGATGGTTGTTATTTCCCCGGCGTGAGTTCTTACTTTGCCGAAAATATCATTTTCCCTGCCATTTCTGGTTCGGATGCGGCGATTTATTCTTGGCGGCGATTTCGATGTCCCGAAAACGAGTGTATGTGTTTGTGTTCCCCATTACCCGGCATTATCTCGGGAGACTTTTCGGAGACAAATGGCAGCAAGTAGCGAACGGACAGCCGCCCCGATAAAAACGATCAGGACCCGTTTTTTGTTTGCCGTTCACCCTTTTTGCCGGTGGATGCGTTATAATGCGCAGAACAGTACCACAAACCGGCACCCGGAATGAAATAATCAAACGCAACCAAATGGTCCAATGCGCGTCCGAATGTATGGTAGTGGTGCGTTCGAATGCAGCATGCGATAAATTGGCGTTACTGGTTTTTGCTCTTCCCAGGTTGCGCTTGTGCGCTGATTGCCTGTTTGATCGTATTCATTTCACCGTGGTCGGGTATGGTTACGGAAAATGAAACACGCCGACAAATGAGAATGTTTTTAAAAAGGAAGTTTCAGAATATGAGAAATAAATTTGGGTTTGGTTTAAAAAAAAAAAAAAACAGAATTTAGACATAACATAATTAAGATACTAGAAATTCTAAAATTAATAAAAAAAATCAAAATGAGAGCAAAGAATCAAACAAATTCTTCATCAAGATATATTTATAATTAATTTCTTCCAACAAACACCTTTTTTAAATTATTATTAAAATATTCAATAATAAATCCCTCCGGGGACATACTTTTTAATGGTGCCGTCTCGTAGGTGGATTGGGCTCTTTTCTGAAAGCTTGCCTTAAAGCTCCATCACCCCAAAAAATGTTCGTAATGAGCATTCCATCCCTTACAAGCCCCCGGGCCGATTCGGGCAGGATTAACTCATGATACGATCCGCATTAAGAGGTAACTAAACTAAGCGAGCGGATCCACGGATCACAGGAAATAACATTTCTACTAGCCACATTAATTTGGACTTTGGCTTTCGGGGCCGAGGAATAAGAATGTAAAAGAGACAACCTCTAAACAGCTTTCACCCGGACCGCTGCAAATGGCGGTTCCCTTTGGTGTGTCCGACGATTTGGAAGGATTTTTGTCCTCCCCGCCCGGGAGAAGAAAAGTTGGAAAATAAATTCCCGATTATCGTCTTTTGATTGGTCCATCGAGCTTGGAAACGTTTGGGCACTTTATGGCGGCACGAAAAACGGGGTTAATGGTGGGGGAAAAACGAAGGGTAAGGGTGGGTTGTAAAGTTCGAAAAATGCACTTTAATGATTCCATCGGTACTAGCCGTTACCGGTGGACGGTCCCCGATTGTTGGGGATCTTTAAAATACTTTCTCATTCTGCTCCCAACCTGTGGCAGGTAGAAACGGTGGATTTTGGAGGGAGTAGCAGTGGGATGGAAGATTTGAATTTATAATTCAACGAAAATAACCTACGGCGAGAATGTTAAGCGGAGCAAACGTTCTCAGCAGATGGCGATCGAGACGCGGTCCGCCGTACGATCGTGTGCATGCTTTCGTGCGTCCCCGGGGGTTTTTTTATTTGTTTCCTCCGCCGTGTTCCCGATGCGTTCGTTATCTAAAATGAGAATGAAAATAAATTTGATAATTTATGAAAATACATTAAGACCTTCCCGCGTCGCTGGACGGCAACGTGATTGGGCCCGAAAAGCCAACATGACGGGAAATAAGAGAGAATGAGTGAGAGAGACTGACTTTATGCGTTCCGATGCTGTCCAATGTATAAACTCTTTATTTTAAACGACCGCACTTGATGGTGCGATGGAAGTGGGGTTTTGGGGGGTGGGGGAGGGACGAAATAAAGCTACCAATCTTTGGGACTGAGCCCCGTGTGTAAGCCTTACCTGCCGCCATTTGCAACGACGGCCCCGACAGCACGGGAGGGCTGCATTTGGAGTTAATTTTCGAGGCCTCGGGTTTTGTTGTCGACAACAGCTCCACCAAGCAAAGGTTAGTTATCTTTCTAACGTTGTTTCATTTTTTTCTCCCCTTTTCCGTTTCATGTTTATCTTCCTCTGAGCCATCTCGCACCGGTTCACGTTAGAACGCAAAAGAAAAGCACGTAATAAAGTAACACGAGCGGTCAGACCGCGGGGTCAGCTGAATAGATGGGAAAGAAGTCAACTAAAAACATCATCTCGTAGACGCATAAATTGAAGTCGAAGGCCCCCGTGGCCAATGGGAATAGCCACTCCGTACGCCACTCGGACGATCATGGATGCTCAACGGCGGCGTGTCATAAGATGGCGACGGACCCGGACTAACCCCCGTGGGGGGCCCGTAGTTTCGTGTGTCTAGGCATGTTTTTGGGGTTCGCTTTGGGCACCATTTGTTGTGCTTTGTCTTGCCAACTTTACGACCTCATTAGCCTCAAGAACACGCTGGTACGAAGACGTTCCCGGCACGGGACGGAAGAAAAGCAGCATTCGAAATAATCTTACCCTACGGCCCATGACCTACGGAAAAAGGAAGGGGGAGGGTGGGGGGTTATTTTGAGCCCCGAGGGGGTCCTGCTGTTGCTGGTGGCTAGATAAAGTATCAAATTTCCAGAAACAATTTAATCACTCCGTAGGTTGGATTGAAAAATCTCACCCCTAATTAGATGGGAATAAATTAAGAGAATGGTTCTCAACCCCTACTGGGTGGAAGGGTGTGTGGTTTAGAAAGATAGAGAGAGAGAGAGAGAGAGAGAGAGAGAGAGAGAGAGAGGAGGACGCAATACACGAAAAATCCAAACGCTGGCGGCCATATTACGTTGATTTGTGGAACGATACTCAATCGCGATCGCGATTAGTGTTGGCCGGGGAGCATTCGGATGGAAATGGAATGATCTTTACTAGTGAGGTATTTTGGTGGAGTTTTGAGAAAAGAGAGAAGAAATAGGGGTGGGTTAGTATGGCGTAGCAAATGGAGCTCATAATCTGGGTGGAAGTTTACATCATTATCGATGATGGAAGAAACGTCCTGTCGGACAATTTTCCCCCCGGGGGTGATTTAGAGACTGTAAGCCATTTTGTGAAGTTTTGTCTATGGATGAATGCTGTGAAAACTATTTGTTAGAGTTTCTTGTGGTATTGTTGGAGGTTTGTAGAGGTACATTTAATTTTAATTTCGCATAGAAATATTACACAACAGAAAATGAGAGATCTCCATCAGTTTTGTAATGTGTTCACCATTAGCACTCCCTTTAAAGGTGTTCGCAAAACTAAACATAAAAACATTCACAAACGAAACGTCGTAAACATTCTCCCCCCTTCGAAAAGCTGGAACCAGGAACGATTGCACCGGACATCTTCCGTACAAATTATAATGTTGGTCGCGTTGTGCCCCCCCTCTCAAAACGACAGCGAGCAGAGCCGTTTTACGTTCAAATGGTGCCTTTTTCCGTTCCGCTTGGTTGTTTTTCGCCAACCAAATTCTACGCGTTCGCTACTTCCTTTTCTTGCTGTTTCTACTGATGACACATGAAACTCCACAAACAAAACAAAAAAAAGAACACGTTCGCGTTGGCCATTATTTGCGGTTACGTTTAATGCTCGTCGATACGCGCGGATGCGGTTGGGCTTCTCGGAGCATCAGTTTTCTTTTTTGCACTTTCTGACCTCCCCCCCAATTTTTCTACCCATCTCCGCCTGTCCACAGACACCGTTGGACGAATGCGCAATCAGAACCAATTTCGGCAGACGGCGACTTTTGAGTTCGTTTTCTTTCTCGTAGCCGGATTTTTATTGTTTCGTCTGGTTTTGCGGTCCGGTTGGAGCGAAAGGCCTCCCATCCGGGAATTGTTTGTGATTTTCTTTTGGGGGTAAGCGTTTTTCGGCAATGCTTTTGCGCACCATATTTTTCCATTCCGGTTTTATAACGAACTTTGTTTTTCTTGCTGCTGTTGTTTGGTTGATGTTGCTTCACGTTCCATTTCAATCAGCCCCGAGGCTGGGATTGGGGTTTTTGTTATGTTGTTGATTTGCTTGCAGATGTTCGGTGACGTGTGTGTGTGCATGTGGTCGGAAATGGTAGCGGCAGTTCTAAGCGAATGTTGGGTGAATTGAATTTAAATTAAGCTCTTAAGAACGCACATCGCATGATCGGATGCTATACTGTGGCACGTGTTCTTGGACAAGGGAAGAAATTGGAAGATGTGTTACTCAACGATTGACGGACGAAAACATTTTGAACCAATTTTGGTGGAGCGCGTTCTCTAGTATAATTATATAAACATTGAGAAGCAACAGCAGCTGTCCGCATGCAGGGTACGAAATGTGTTTTCCATTATCACTAAATTATAGTAAACTGGCAGGTAAATTGAATTTGATGGTATTAATGTTCCCCCCCCAAATCCGGGCAGAGCCCGCACACTTAAATCCAATGACGTTGCAAACCCCCGAAAGATGATCATCCACCACCATTCTGTTTGGTTGTACATATGTGAGTTTAATTCTTCCCTTAAAATTTGATAAAGAACCTCACTTTTGTACTTCAAAAGTTCTTATATATGCCCAAAAGTGGAGCACAAAAATTCGGTTCCTACTGAGCAAACTCGCCAAACGAATCATCAACCCATACATTCATAAAACCGGGCCTTTCGAAGGGTGCACCCTGGTGCGCGCGCATTCGCAACACACACCGAAGAAAACACGGCATTATAACCACCCTAACGGGGCTGTGGGCACCGGGACGAGCCCAACCGAACCGTTGTGCGTGTACATAAAAATCATGGCGGCGAATGCGATGCGCAGTCAAAGAGCTGATGGCTTTGTTTCTATGGCAGCATTAGATGGTGAGCATTAGAAACCACGGCAACGGCGACGGCGATGATGATGATGATGATGAGGGTGATGATGAGGTTGATGAGAAACCGACCTATCATCCCCCTCGATCTCGTTGCCCGGGAGGATAGAGTGAGAGACAGAACGAAACGGAACGATTGGATTTAGTGCTGGAATGGTGAAGGCAGCAAGGAAAAAGCATAAAATCGGGCGGAGCATCGTTTGGATGGAAGGAATTTTGTGGGCTTAATGTTTTATGTTCTCGTTCTGTGTTCCCGGAGCCTGTTTTTTCGGTGTTTTTTTCTCTTAAGCTCTTTTCTTATTTTCAATTCTTGGCAGCATCTTTCGCGCTTTGGTTTAAATTCTCTGTATTTTGTGGTGCCCTTTTACTGAAGTTGTGTTTTTTTTATATATTTTTGAGGGAATCACAACTTTAAAAACCCAAAGCTTTTACTTTAATAGAACTTTTCTGATTACAAGTTCGGTTTTTTTTTGGGAAAGGAAATAAAATCTTTCGAGAGTGTATTGCAGATGGTGATGATGATGATGAGGTTGGCCCAGTAATGACAGCTTCTTTAGGTATGCCGTAACCAATCGTGGTGAAGGTTGGGAAATTCAACCCCCAAATACCGTGGGACGATCGGATAGAAAAGGAAATGAACTTCCTGTATCGGGCCATTTTTATTGCTAACCTTTTGGGTTTGGTTTTTGTGTGACACCGAAAGTTCGGAATCCCAGGGTAGATACGATGGGCTGTGTGTGTTTTTTTTTAAGTATTCACCCATCACGCCCTTAATCTTCGGCGCCCTGTAAGAACCACAACCGGCGGTTAATAAACTAAGCGTTCGGAGACACTTGATCGATCAACTGATATAAAGTCCAAGGTAGAATTGTTATACTCCCATCCAATGCAACCAACATCTGCATTCCGGTACTCCAGGTCCCAGATATTAAAACTCATCCGCTCGGGGAATGCATGGGAACGGCGTTGTGCGTTCGATCGAATCGAAACGATAAATTGTCGCTTTTAAAACATTTTCAATAATTTATGCTTATGCTGCCGCGGTCACAGCAGGTCGATGGCGCCAGAGGTCAAAGGTTCTCATTGTTGCTTACCAACTGGTAATGCGTCAAAATGGGACAGAAAAGCACTAAATAACCATATTCCCATGCTGGCTGGGTTGTTTCGTATTACTTTGGGGTCAGTTTGCATCCCTATTCGCTTGACGAGGGAAGTAAACTCGTTGAACCGCAAGTAATTTATGCTCCTTTACAGTTCTATTACCATGCATTGGTGCATTGGTGGACGTGTTGATTGTGAGATAAGGTAGCTTAAGTTATTGATTACCAAAGCAAACGAGAGAGTTTCTTTTATTTCCCCTTAAAACTGTAGGGGTTTTCAAACAAACTTTGTTTGCAACACTGTTAACATTGTGTATACTTTCTTCTAAAGATTCCATTTTCTTTCAATCGTTCCGTGTCCTGTGTTTGTTAATCAGGTCGTCGAAGTATCCGTTCCGCTCTCTTCAATCGCCACTATACTACATTGTAGATACAGCGCACAGAGAAGGAGCATAAAAAGACTGTAAGCAGACGCACCCGGCAACATAATAGTGCGCTCCATTAGACCGGGCTTGGGTGGTTATTGAAAAGGTTGCATTATTAATTCATCCCACCGAACCAATCCCACCGCATCTGGAGGGTTTTTTGGAGGACACAGACAAGGGTGGGCAAAGCCCATTCCGGAACCGGAATGGCGGCTGACGGATGATGGATTGACTGGTTCACCCGTTTGACAGTGCCAGTAGCTGGAGTAGCTCTTAGTGGTGATTGCTTTTTCCCAGTGCCCCATGAACCTCAATCTGGGGGGAACTCTCCAGCTAATTCCCAGCGAGAGAGCTTCATCAGCCGGAACGAAAAAAAAAACTTCACCGGGGAGCACATAAATCAGCACCGCGCTACCGGTGAACTTCCATTGGTACCCCGTTTCGCCTCATTAAGTACGCCATTATCGCAACAATCGATGGAATCGCGGTCACGTGAGTACTGTTTGCAAACGACCTATAGAGACGCCCAAGAAAAAGGGTTTGTCGTTTGACGATTGATTTTCGGTCCGAAATGGGGGTTGCCGTTTTCAAAAGTCGTCGCGTAATGGAACGAGATTGATCATTAAAATGCCGATATGATTGAGTCCCCCTGGTGATTTGGAGTGGGTGCCATCGGGAATGGGGTGACTATCATAAAACTATCCACTCGTAAATAGGGACGCACGTCCGCCCCGTGCATAAATGTGCCGCGTTTTTATCAGACAACCCCACCGGGTGGAGTTGTGCTGCCAAAGCTATTCGCTTAAAAGTAGTAAACATTACGGCTTTTGGATAGATGTTTATGACCGGGTTGTGTGTTTATGTGTGGATATTTTAACGGCCCGGGAAGGTAAAGTTTCGCTACGCCACTTGGTAGCCTTCAATCCTGCTGGGCAGGACCGAAACAAATAAAAGAAAAAAGAATGTTTTTGTAGTTGAGAAGTATTTTATGGCTTCATTTCAGTACCTCCCTCGTCTCGCATTTTAATGGCGCAATATAGTGGCCACGTCCATTCCCGGTGGGTGAAAGTATGCCTCCCCCCTTTGTAGTCGATTTTTGCTGTAATCGGCGCTTTCGATTGCATTAGAGAAAATTGCTTTTCCTTTTGCGCGCGCTATTACCGAACTTTTCGCAGGCACGGCGGATTTTATTGAGGACACCGAGTGGAGTTGGAGCGGTATGAGCATTTCGTTTGACCTCGGCCATTCGATCCCGGATCATGGATTGGTTTTCCGTTGTGTTTTCGTTTAACGACCCATTAAATAGGCATGCGCAACGGAAAGGGACTTGTTTTATGTTCGTTTTATGGTAATTATGAAATCGATGTTCTACTCAAATTATTAGCAGGAATCAAACGGTCCAATGGCGGACGGTATGAAATCGTGTGGAAGGACGACACAGAAAAAAAAACAATAAATTCTTCTCGGTGTAATTATACGATGGAGCTTACCGTACCGAAATGGTTTCAGGGCTGATTGAATTGCAGATTAGTATTTACCGTTGGGTGGGTTGTTCGTTTCTCCTGAAACGAAAACTTGCATGTGGCGAAACGTCTCTTCAGATTAAAAACAATAAAACAAGGCTTCTCTATTTGATCTAGAGCAATGTAATTTAAGTGGGTTACCATCGAAACATTCGCCTCCCAAAAAAAGAATGAACCGGAAAAGGGTCTACAAAATGGGTGTCTAGATCGACAGGAAAGGGATAAGGCAAAGATTCGAATATAATTGTAGGCTCTTCACCCTTCAGGCTCACCGGCAGGTAATAAAAAAAGGACCGGAAATCAATGGCACTTCCGTTCAATTTTCTTCGTAATCAACATGTTTTTTTGGGGTAGGTATTTTAACATCACGTCAAACGGAAACAACTTGTCATACTAAATCGACCTCTATCTAGCCTAATTAATTCAAGGGTTTTCTTAAAAAAAACCTAGGGACACATGAAAGCCTTTCGGAGCTTTTCTTCACATATTTATTACACACAAAATAGGACAACATATGTGGCAACGGAACAATGTATTTTTGTTTCGTCTCGTTACAAACACACGTGGATGGCGAAATTGTTCGGCCGTTCGAAAGACATCATTACCGAATCCGGTACACGAGACGCATTTGCTCTAATTCACGATGGCCTCCGGCGACAATTATGCTCCGTTGCTCCGGGTTGCCAAGACGCAAGCAATATGGTTTAATTAAGTTACCTGTCACGCGGCCATGCGGTTTCGTGTGCGGACGCTGTGTGTCCCTTTGCGCAAGTGGGCACGTTAATTGCTTATGGTTGCTGTTGTTTTTACTAGTTGTTGAACTTTTATGTAATAATTTGCGCGCGGGGCATAAAAGGGGTTTGTGTTCGTATTGGCACTAATTAGTGAACACTTCGAGCGGGCGGCTAGTTAAGGCAGCATGCAATATCTATATGTATATGTTTGTTTGCAATGTAGGTTTGAAAACTGATGGGCCAATCTTGGCGATGTCGACGGATAATTTGTTCCTTTTTGTCCAACGAAGATTGAAAAAAAACTTAAAGACATATAGAATCGATAGAATTTTATTAATACAGATGAAGACGTAAAAGTTTCACAATGGAAGCACACGAAAACGTTGTTGTTTTGAAAATTTACCCAAAAAGTAAATTTACTTTCATTCGTTTTAATTGTTAAAAAATGACTTCAGTAATACAATATCGAATGCAAATGGCCATTTGATTACAGATTATTGAAAATTTTAAACTACTGTTATTGAAATGAACGCCATAAGCAAAATTTAAATTAAGCATGTTATCCACTATGACAAACGTGAATTTTCATTTAGATCCCGTCTATGGCCCTGAGGACTAAAAGGTAGATGATAGATATTTTATTTTATCTATATTAATAAACTATCGACCCTATTGTGGCCTACACAACTGTCTTAAATTCTAATTCAGTCGACCTGCACAACATTAATTCACTTTACACCGCTGACGAATAATCGTATAAGAGCATGGAACATTGAACAGTTATAAATAATCAGTTGTTTGTCAAAATTTGCTGCGCAATATTGTCCGAAAATTGCTTTTACTAACACTGTAGTCAAGAAATGAAGTTTCTATCTTGGCTTAACGGTCTCCTTTAACTCTAAAGGTTATCCACGGTATCTTCTTTGACTGGAGAAATCGCTAAAGATAACTAGGATTTGAGTGTCCTCGATCAAGGCGGCTAAGGCCCCAATTCAACATATTCTGGGTTTGGGAGTCTCGAATATCATCAACATTTGAAATCCCCCTAGAGCTTTAATCTCGCTTGGAGCTTCCAAAAATCTTGAAACATAACTTTCTTAATTAACTTAAATAATAATATAAAACAATCAAGTGATTTTTTTCCAATTTTAAAACTATCAAAAGCTTTTTTGCTCACTCGGGTTCACTCGCTGTAATGTTCCCTATCACGGTTTGGTGAAGGAAATACCTCAAAACCAATGTGAATATCATACTCGACAAGGTACAGATTTAAGCTAATAATTGCCACCAATACGACGTTTTTAGGCAACTGCAAGCGATAAATAATTATTAGACGGAACGAAGTCCGTTGTAGCAGTTAGTTGGAATTATAATTTAATTGATATGAGAACATATAAATGATTTTGGTTGATATACTGTTCTTTATTTTATTTTTCGTTTCCGTTGTGGAAAAATGACAAAACATTAATTCAGACACAAAATATGATGCAATACAAAAGTATCCGATATCCTGTGGTACAGGGTTGAAAGTTTATCGGACAAATCTGAGTAGCGTTCATTAAAAGGTCTTCAGGCAGATATCTGTACAAGAAATCTTTCGCTACTGAATCCTTAGGCTAATGAACGTACTTCTCGGAACGTTTCGAAACAAAACCATATCTTTTGGTAGGCGCCCTATATGTTATTCGCCGTGAGTGTGATCGTACGGAGCGCTACCGCTTTCCGCAGAAAGTATTGTCATCAGTAAGACCGTAATTAGTCATATGTAAGATGTGAGGAAACAAGAGCTGAATTCTCCTTATTTTTTGTTTGCTCTAGGAGTCTTTTGCTGTTCACTTCCAAAGCTACTTGGGTAGAACCACAAACATCAACTGACCACGAAGTTGTCAACCACGAACTCACCGGTATCCCTCGCAGGCATTAGGCTTATCTCGGTTGGAATGGAAATGAAAAATTAAAGGTAGATGGTTCGGTGCCGCCATGCCATGAAGGTCCCAACCGACGATAGTGGCTGAATCGCGGATATTAATGAGTTCGTCGGTTGCCAGTAGCCATAAAGCGTGGCTTGGAGTCCGTGCCGTGGCATAATAATCGTCAAGGTTGCGGCTCAAGAAAGCTCGCGATTATCCAAGCCGCAGCCGAGGGCAGGCAAATTCGTCTTCGGCCGGATGGAAACATGATCATTGGGCACAGATTAAGCCATTCTCACGAATCAACCCCGGCTCGGGGAGAAGGGCCCTAACCTGCTGCGCGTAGATTGATCCGTCCTAGCTGGTCGAGGTAGAGCAAATTGAATCGCTAAGCGCAAGCGCTCGAAGTAGACGTGGGAACGGCGAATAGATGCGATGGATCGTACGTAGACGCAGGCGCATAACTCACCGGATCCGATGTCCGTGACGCGCTGTCGGGTGTGCGAGAGCGATGGCGGCGGTCTAGGATAAATTCGTAAAACGTGACACGGCATGATGGGTGTTTTTCGCCCATCCGGGCAGCAGATTGATGGTTTAGTGATGCTATTTTCCAAACCATACAAGCTCGACGCTCTGTTTGCTTAAGATTATGGATAGTTTCCGCTGTTTGGAAGTGCTGTTTAAACCGAGCCGTTTTATTGATCTTTAAGCGGATTATTGCAGAAAAGGGCAGCTAATGGAGTTATATTAGTACGGTGTATGGCGGTTAAACATGCGATCGTTACTGGTTTATAATTTGTTCCTGCTTTGTGTATATAATCAATCTGCAACGATCGGTTTTGGTCCCTAGTGGATCCAGGAAGAAGTTCCACATTTTCTTAGTAAGTAACAAATCTCAATATTTATTTAATAATAATAAAATAAAAAACAAAAATTAAACACATCGGGTGTCACTGTCTTGACAAGTACATGTCAGCGGAAAAGATTCAGTATCAGTTACAAATAATTTCACCATCGAAAAAACAATCAACCCCTCATAATGGCCTCGGGTTCATTCTCATCACTCTCTCACGTTTTGGGCTTCGAACCTTCATCAAACTGATTCGTTTTTCTTCCAGATGAAGCGGCACGATAACGTCGCTCGTACCATTCCACCGTTCATGGGTCTGGGCGACACGGAAGACTCACCCAGTGTTTGTCCATTTCTATTTCTAATGTCAAAACATTGTTGTTAATATACCTATAAATCCGACATCAATCAAACCTTCATCCCGTCGACGGCGGCTCCATGGTAAGTTCTAAGGCCAAATGGAATAATCAAAATTATGATCAATTAGACAAATCGGGCTCGTCCCTGGAGAACGGTCCATTATCGCACGCTAACGATCGATTATTTTCTATTAGCCGATCGTTACTAGGCAGACATGACTGATCTGCCTTCGTTTTGTCCAACGCGGGGACGCCAGCACCGGGGGATGGCTAAGGGTTTTTGTCAATTTTTCATCTTAAAAACACCTTTTTTTTAGTCGCTGCCCCCTCAAGGAACAAACGCCGGGAAGGATCAAAGTTCATCGTTCGTCGACTTTGCGGGAGATTTTATGTTCGATTTCGAGGGTGGCTTTTTTGTTGTTGTGTTATTCTTGTAATCATAAGCGAATGGGTTACACGATGCTGTGAAAGCCGTATCATTGGTTCTATTCAATTTTGAGCTTGGAACCGGTGGAAGTTCGAAAGGGGTTTTTGTTCCCCAAATCCTGCACTGAAGCTTCTAACGGTGGTCGTGGAGATGATGGAGCTATTTTTCGCCAGTTCATCATAGTCGATGTTGTTGAACTCGGACGCTTTGTGTGTCGTTCAGGGGAGCTCCAGAGTTAATTCATAGGACACCGGTCTCTAAAAGCAATTCTAGATCCACTCACTCAGAATTACACAGAGAGAGAGAAAAAAAGCCCCCAAAATGAATTGAAAAGATTGTTCATTGTGGATGGTTCCGCATCGGGGGTGACGGTATGATTGATACTGGACAAAATAATGCCG